>JAAXCT010001437.1:0-174787 GCA_012490785.1 Eragrostis nindensis
TTCTGCATTTCAGCAGAGGCCGCCATCATAGCATGGCATGGAAAGTGGGTAACTTGCCAAATCGATGATACATCGAACTTTGAGGTGAATGGGCATTGTTAAAGTGTCCCCAGTGAGGAACCCAGGAAATGTGTATGTGCAGCCTGCCTCAGTCATGAATGTCCATTGATTCAAAAAAAAAAAAAGTCATGCATGTCCACGTCAACGAAGTTTCAACTTTGTGAGAACCTTAAATTTCAATATCTTATTTTTTTAAGAGCAGGGCTTTGGATTTGGATGGTGTCATCTACTAGTGCTTATCCTGTAGGTCATGGATGGTGTCACACCTACCAACCCAGCAAATCTTGAGCTTAATTGGTCCTCATCACTAAGACTGTAGCATGAACAAGCTACTTCACTGTCAGGAGTTTATTCAGAGGGGCCAGTGGTATGATGAGACAACAGATAGGGCCACTCGTTGCTTGGTCCTCCATTCGGGCCCCAAAGATCTCATATCCATCTCGATATCAAAGAACTCATTGAAATCTGAGATTCAAATGTATATGCAAAAGATAGATGACTGCGATTATTGCTACTGAAAAAAAATGTGTCACAAGCTTATCTGCATACACTGTGAGCAAGCAATTCGGATTCTTTGAAAAAGGAATGGTCAAATTCCAGTAGACGCTCATATGAATCCCAGTGTGCCCAAGAAAAAGGGCGAAAAAATGGTATTGTGCACAAAAAAAAAAGAATACAGAGTTACGAGGAAGATGCGCGCCTCTCCCTGACCCTAGAGGAATTAGTCAATATGCAAGGGATGGGAATAAACAAAGGCACATGGCGGTGTGGAAAACAACGAAAGCGCTTGAGAAATCCAACGAAAACATTTGGATTCATCGTTTAATGATTCCCACTGCTGTCCTTGTCGGCTCAGCGATTCTTGTGCGCAAACACATTCCCGTGAATCCTGCCTAATGTAAATGTATTTTTTTCCCATTAGGATCGTACGATAAAATGTCTTGGAAATGCAGTAGATGCCATATCCGTCAAAAAACAATGCAGTAGATTGCCATGACTGGTAGAGTGCAGCAAGATGAAAATGTAAGAAAGGACCATTGCATGTACTTGGTATTAATACAATCAGACGAAAAATTGAAGCGCAATTAACCTGATCATTAGTGGGTCAGAAAAGGTGCATCATGTTTTCATTTAGCTAATCACACTTGACCGTATGGCTGAGTCGCAAAGCTCAGTCGTATGTATAGTCATTTCGCTAATAAAAATTATTCCTTCAAATTAAATTCCATAATATAGGAGATACAAATCACAAACCGCATATCGTCCCCTCCCTCATTTGCCAGCATTTTTTAAAAAAATTTCCCTTCTCAAAAACATGCCTCAGCCAAATATTGTTACAACTGAGATAATCTTTTCAAAAGAATTTTGACTTATTATAAAACTTAAAGTTTACTCTTGGATTTTGAACAATTTGAATACTTTACCAGACATGTACCTGTCTGTCCTTCGCAAAAAAAAAAAGAAAAAAAAGTACCTGTCTGCAATTTACCAACAGTAAAAGGAGAAAAGCGAAACAAGGGATAAAATGCAACCGTCGTCTCCTTCCTCCCTCCTTCCTGGTCATCCCCCCATGGAGAATTCCTAGATACGACCTAGCTTCGCAGCCCCCGCACCTTCCTTCCCCCCAATCTTCTCCTCCACCAACAGGACCTCCCCCAATTCCCACAGGAAAGTGCAGATATTTCAGCTCTGTTCGTCATCATCACACCCCCATTGGAGGAAGCCCGGAAAAAATCCTATAAAAAAATGGGTGGAGCCATCACCCACGCCGCCAAGATCCTGTCCTCTTGCGCGGCCAGCTCGTAGCTCCACGCAGGATAAAGAAAGAGGCCAGTCTTTTCCCCCCGCTCTTCCCCTTTTTCTTTTGGCAAGATTGCATCTTCCCCATGTGACACCTGAGAAAGTGAGAGCACAGATTTCATCCCCGTGTTGTTGATGTTTCTTTCCTTTCTTTTTCTCGGATTATGAACGCGGTTTCCTCATAAACCTCTCATAAAGCTTCGTTTCTTCGCATTTGATCTCGTCCGCAGGGCTCCTTCGTTTTCCCCGCTCGAAAATCCCTAGCTTCTCGTGTTCTTCCGCCGTCAATTCGCAGTAATCCCGGGAGGAGCCGCAGAATTTGCAGCGAGAGGTTTTCCGAGGTGAATTTCCTTCCGTTTTTGACCGGTTCTTGATCGCCACGCCACAAAATTTCTCACCTTTTACGGTTTCTTGGTCCAGGGCGAGCTTCCTTCCAGGTCCCGCGGGCGTCTGTACGGTTCTTGATCCGGGGAGCACGCCGGGGCCGCGGCAATGCAGCCGGACCCAAGCGAGAACGCCAATGCGAAGGCGAAGCTGCCGCAGGCCGTGACGGCGCCGGCGCCGGCGCCGTCGTCGGGGCGGCCGGTGTCCGTGCTGCCGTACAAGACGGCGAACGTGCGGGACCACTACCGCATCGGCAAGAAGCTGGGGCAAGGGCAGTTCGGCACCACGTACCAGTGCGTGGGCAAGGCCGACGGCGCCGAGTACGCGTGCAAGTCCATCCCCAAGAGGAAGCTGCTGTGCCGCGAGGACTACGAGGACGTGTACCGAGAGATCCAGATCATGCACCACCTCTCCGAGCACCCCAACGTGGTGCGCATCCGCGGCGCCTACGAGGACGCGCTCTTCGTGCACATCGTCATGGAGCTCTGCGCCGGCGGCGAGCTCTTCGACCGCATCGTCGCCAAGGGCCACTACACCGAGCGCGCGGCTGCCAAGCTCATCAAGACGATCGTCGGAGTTGTGGAGGGGTGCCACTCGCTCGGCGTCATGCACCGGGACCTCAAGCCGGAGAACTTCCTTTTCGCCAGCACAGCAGAGGACGCACCGCTCAAGGCTACTGACTTTGGACTCTCCATGTTCTACAAGCCCGGTATGTGTGTTTCTTCCTTGCTTTACGTTGCTCTGTTCGGTTGGTCAACTTCTGATGTATTATGTCTTGATGAGCTTGGCAATCATTAGCTCATTGTATGCCCCTATCTAAATTATTTGCCTAATTGTTGTATTAGAACAACCTCTATTAGTTTGTTGATACAATGCTACCTGATCCAAACTATTAGCAGTTTTCTGTATTAGAATGACCACTGTTAGTTTGTTGACACAATGAGACCTGATATCATCTCATGGTCAAGTCCGTTGGACCAGGCAGTACTGCTTCCACATGTTGATTTTTACAAGAGGATAATGCTATTTACCGTCTTCATGATATGCATTGCTAGAATGGTAGGAGAACGGATCAAACAATTCAGCTCCACTGTTTCTTTTTGTAGACCAAAAGATTTCAAATTGCAAATTGGTATGGAGGTAGTAACCGGTACAACAGGTCAAAATATACATTGTATACTATACTGCCACCACTTTAGCGGTGCTGGTTGCTATTATTCTTCCTCATTTAGTATGTAGTGATTTTTGAACTTTTGTTTAATCTAGAGTTTGGTACAAAGGTACTTGCATGATAAGATGCATAATTTTGACTCCTATTATGGTAAGAAGTTCTCAGTAATTCCCATGCTTGTTTATTTTGATGATACAAGCCGTGCACTTACATTTCCTCAGGTGATAAATTCTCTGATGTTGTTGGGAGCCCCTATTATGTCGCACCTGAGGTGCTTCAGAAATGCTATGGTCCAGAAGCTGATGTCTGGAGTGCTGGTGTGATTCTCTACATTTTGCTTTGCGGCGTACCCCCATTTTGGGCTGGTAAGATTTTTCCCACTCAAGCCATCAAATTAGTACGTCTCTTGAGTTCTCATGTTTCCCATTGCCGTATATGCTTTTCTCTGCTCAGAAACTGAAGCAGGAATCTTCAGGCAGATTCTGCGGGGCAAACTTGATTTTGAATCTGAACCCTGGCCTAGCATCTCTGATAGTGCTAAAGATCTGGTCCGTAATATGCTTACTCGTGATCCTAGAAAGAGATATAGTGCTCACGAGGTTCTCTGTAAGTCCACCCGTCATCTCTGTCAGTTAGTCGGGTGTGTATGTGTGCTTGCATGGCACATAGGATATGTTTTTTGTTTCCTCATAATGGTATTGTGTACATCAGGTCACCCATGGATCATTGATGACGCGGTCGCACCTGATAAGCCAATTGATTCTGCTGTTTTGTCAAGGCTGAAACATTTCTCGGCAATGAACAAGCTCAAGAAGATGGCATTGAGGGTATGTATTGTTACTTAACATCTGTGTTGCTATAGCTGATTCTGTAATTTCAGGTTTTTTCATTTGTTCATTGCTGCATTGCTAAACTAATGCTTCATTACTGCACATTGCATATACTCCATTTTCACATGTCTTGATTCCATTCTATTTGAAGGAGTCCCACTGTTGTCAGTTAAAGTGATTTATTCAGCAGTAATATGAAATACAAGTGGAGGGAGTAGTTATACCTCTTAATTCGTAGCTCCCTGCTTTCTTCTCTGATGATTGACCCGAATGTTCATTCTGCTTCATTTATTTTGTTTTCTATCTTCAATTGTAGTCTGTTCTTGATCCATGCTATCAAGCTGAGCGTAGTAAATTAGATCTTGTTTTGCGTATTGTCTTGTACATTTTTTTGTTGTTTCTCTGGGAATTAGGTACATAAAGTTTTTTTGCGGGTGCTTAATACATCATGGAGATTGTAGAATGTAGTACAGAAAACCTTTTTGCGGGCACTTGTTACATCATGGATATTGTAAATGTATCTAATACTGAATGCATAGCGTGCCATTTGCAGCAGTCATCTCGAACATTTAACATATTGTACACATCTTCTTTATTTGCAGGTTATTGCTGAAAGCTTGTCAGAGGAAGAGATTGGTGGCCTCAAGGAGCTGTTCAAAATGATTGATACTGACAACAGTGGAACTATAACATTTGATGAGCTGAAAGATGGCTTGAAAAGGGTTGGCTCAGAATTAACAGAGAATGAAATTCAAGCTTTGATGGAAGCAGTAGGTTCTTTACTAGTTGAATCATACATAACTCCTTTGCTGTAAATAGAACTATATTACATCCTGCGGTTAGTTGCAGTGTTGCCATATTCAATCTTGTCTTTTGTCACATTTGTTTCAGGCTGATATTGACAACAGTGGAACCATCGACTATGGTGAATTCATCGCAGCTACATTGCACATGAATAAACTAGAGAGGGAGGAAAACTTGGTGTCAGCATTCTCATTTTTTGACAAAGATGGAAGCGGCTTTATAACGATTGATGAGCTGTCACAAGCATGCCGTGAATTTGGTCTTGATGATGTTCACCTTGAGGATATGATTAAAGATGTTGATCAAAACATGTCTGTCTACTTTCTATCTAACCTGCTCTCTCCATTCCTGTAATTTATCTTTATTCTTATTCTTCAATTTAGTTTTTGTTGTTTCCTGATTAATCTGTGTCTTGGTTTCAGGACGGGCAAATTGACTACAGCGAGTTCACGGCAATGATGAGGAAGGGCAATGCTGGTGCAGCAGGTAGGAGGACCATGCGGAACAATTTGAATCTTGGTGAACTCTTGAATCCGAGTAAAAGCTAGTGTGTATCGGGAGGCCTTGCCTGGTACATTCTGATCGAGTCTGAAGTTTTGCATATGCGTCGTCAGCTGGACTAATCTGGAAGCGTGCATTGCTGAGTGCTTGTCCTTGTGGTGTTCCTTCGCTGGAGGAGAGCTTTCCTAGTACAGTATCAGTTAGAGAAGAGAGAAATGTGGTATACTATGATCACTTATATGTATCCCTGGCGATGTAGGCTGAACATTATCGAAAAGTTTTTCAGTCCCTAGTACTACTGCTGTTTGTTGTCAATGTTGGTTGATATTAAATGGCACTTTGCGGATCTGGATTCCTGACCTTGCTTTGTGGCCTCTTTTTAGTTTTTGCAAGTACAATCAATATCTGTTTATCACTGTCGCTAAATTGGTGGAATGGATACAAAATGCGATCAGAAAACTCTTTTTTTTTTAATTAAAAAGTTTGTTAGCAGGTCTGTCGGACAAATGTTATGCGAATGGTGTGATTTGTAAGAAAATAGTGTGGTTTGTCATGCATTTGGGCCGTCATATAAGCCCATTTGTGAATTGTACTTGGCATCCTGGGCCTTCATACACAGCCCACTAGGAAATTTGATCCATCCAGATCCAGGTGTCCGAGACCTCAATCACTAGCCAAACCTCCTCCTGGCAACTCCTCCCTCCCCAATGCCGCCGCCGCCGCGGATCCTCGCCGGCGGCGAGCACCACCCGCCGCCCACCTCCGCCTCTTCGCCGGAGCACCCCTTCCTCTCCGCCCACCTCCTCCTCCCCTCTCCATCCCCATCCCCGCCGACTTCTCCTCCCCGCACCTGCCCCTCGCGCTCGCCTTCTCCTTCCTCACCCACCCCTCCCCGCTCCCGCGCAGCCTCGTCGCCACCCTCCACGCCGCCGGCGCCCGCTTCCCCGCCTTCTACCCAGCCTTTGCCTCCGCCCTCCTCTCCCTCCCCTTCCCGCTCCTCCTTCCGCACTCCCGCACCCGCATCCTCCTAGCCGTGGCAGAGCTCGCCCGCGCCGCGGCGCCGGGGTTCGCGCCCCTCGTCGGTTCCCTCCTTCGCCGCGTGCCGTTCCAGGGTGATGCTCGCCTGCTCGAGCTCGTGGCCGAGCACGCCTCCTTCCTCGCCGACGAGGAGCCCCAGCTCCTCGCCTCTGCCGTCTTCGCGTTCCTCCGCCTCCTCGCCAAGAACCGCCTCGCGCCGTTCCCGAGCAGCGTCGAGTGCAAGGATTGTGAAGAGTGCAGCAACGCCAAGAATCTTCAGGAGTGCAGGGAAAAGCTGGTGTCTTTCTGTGTCGCTGTGCTGCGGGATCACTTCAAAGTGTGCGCGCTGATCGGGAGGGACCTTGTGAGGTCGCTCCACGATCTGATGCTTGTGCCGGAGTTCCAGGCTCTATGGAAGGACTCAATGAGGGACCGTGCTGCCGAAATCTGCAGAGTTGGCACGCCTGGTTGGTGCACTGCGGTGGCCATCTCGCCCGAGATGGAGACACAGCTCTTGTTCATGATGAACAGCGTGAAGTGGGGGGATCAGAAGAGGTACCAGCTGTGGTTTGCGAGGAAGCACCTGATAGTGCCTGGAGGGGAGGAGAGGATTCCTGACATTATCCGGTTCATTTGTTGTGGATACCACCCGACCAATGAGATCATGCAGTCCGGTGTTATTGCCCGCTGGGCGGTCATTGGTTGGCTGCTGACGAGTTGCAGCAAGGCCTATGTCCAGGCGAATGCGAAGCTGGCACTGTTCTACGACTATTTGTTTTTTGAGGAGGGCAGGGATAGTGTCATGAATATTGAGCCTGCAATGCTCCTGATGGTGAATTCAGTATCTCAGTATACAGAGATCACAAACATGCTGCTTGAGTTCCTGTTTCTTCTGATTGAGAACTATGATGTGCGGAGGAAGGAGGCAATAGCTCAGTGTGTGAGGAGGGCGTTTGGGGTACTTGTGAAAAAAGGGGTGGTGCCCTCGTTGGAGCCGTTGATAGGTTGTGAGAAGCTATCACCGTTGCTGAGGCAGAAGCTTGTCTCAATTTTATCTAGTACCTGTCCTGGAACTGCTGAAGAAGCATGTGGAAAGGCAATTGACGAGGTTTCCCAAGGAGCAGAACTGAAGAGGGGAGTTTGCTCAAACTAAACCCATTTATGGTTGTGTCGCAACCATCGATCTCAGAAATGAACTCAGCACCAATACACCAACAGTTTTTTTTGGTAGCTTTGGGTAAACATGCAAAGTGGAACTATAAGGGAAGAGGAGAGGACAGATGTGAGAAATCTTTTGTAGCAGGAAGAAAATGAATATGGGCTGTGGAGCTCATCAGTAGTAAGCTCCATAATCTGTATGCCAGTTTTTGACTGGTATCAGCAGAAACAGGCTCAACTAAAAAAAAAAAAGACCTCCATCAGGAGATCAAGCTTGACATTACTGGTCCAAACTAAATCAGAAGCAAATATTGCTAACATTCAACTAAAGGCCACATGTCACACAGATAGTGATAATGATGTTCTTGCTTGATGTTTATTTCTGCTCGTTAGCATAAACGAAGAGTTGAGTTTGTTGAAGCCCTTTTTAAGCTGAGATGCTACTGAAGTGCGGAAGATCGAAATATTGGGTGCAGCTCCAGGGGACCATTGCACAGATTGGAACGTTCACTCGAAGGAAATATAACATCATCTTAAGGATGATACTTGTGCTTCTTGTTGTTCAAGTCGCATATTTCTAAATGTGGTGAATTGAAATACAGGAGAGAACACAAGTTTTTGTATGTTATCGTCTGCCTGAATCCATTAAAGACGCGTGATGAGCTTTTGGAGGCTACAACTCAGAATGTAACTGATGCTTTTCGCGATGTCTTAGCATCCAACATTTAAGCGCATGCACCTCCAGGATTTGATGTGTCAAAAAGTTGATGCTCTGCGTCTTTGTGATAGCGGAGTTTGTTGTGCACCTATTATTTTGTCACTGAAGGTTCATATGTGCCAGTCATTTGTATGGATGTATTTCTCTGAACTCTGGAGTTGCAGCAGCCCATCTGACTTCAATTTATTGTTTATTAAAAAGTATTTTCCGACGAAATTATATGCTTCTAATCATTTTGTACTAGCTATCCGGGTTTTGTCATAAGGATGCCCAGCCTGCTTAAGCCGATGGTGCTTGCTGCGGACTGCAGTGGGGAGAGGCAGGGCGTGGGTGGCTGGATGACTCCATAGAAACGGCGTCAGCTAGCCCATCAACACGAATCGTGGTGAACAGATGTTGAGGGCGTGCGCCCAGCTGGGGCGCCGAATCCACTCTATCATAATGTCATTCAATGGTAAATCCCTTTCATTGAGAGATGTAGGTGTCCTGTGGCATGTCGCTATCCCGTATCGCAAGTGGTGTTCTACGGCCTTATTTCAGTTCTCTTTATTCTTCAATATTTTGAAACACATCTCATTATGCAAATTATCATATTTATACCCTGTTTTCTCTGTTTTGTGACACATCCAACCTAATGGGTTGATAACTTTAAAGATAAGGTCAAATGTCCTCATTAGAAATTTTCAAAATTGCTACAGTACCACATGGTTGGAATGGATAGAGAGTTGTTTGAATTTGTGAATAGGCCTTCAGCAGTTGAGGAACAGGAAGCAGAAGCATTCTGTCTAGGGAGCTGAAAAAAGTAGCTTCTCAATTCTTTATGAAGTTATTTTCTCTCCTAATTCTTAGAGTTTATTCTAAAGAATCACTTTTAGCCACACCTCATCACTTCCTTTTAGAGAATCAACTTTTCACACGAGACCACTTCAAGAATCTCTACCAAACAAGCTCTTTGATTATGTAGTCTCACATCGAAATTACTAGATTAATTAGGGGATAATACCTAAGATGGCTCCGATTCTAAGAAGGGAGAGAAATAAATGATGAATCTTAAGAACAAATGGGCATAGAGGGTGAGTCAGACTGTAAGTGGAGCGGGCTTCTCCGCAAGCCCGCTTGGCCCGCCCCACTAAAAACATGCTAGAGCGGTAGCGACTGCCCGCTTCGCTAGGTTCAAGCGGAGTGCCGCTAATCCCGCTGGACATCGCTTCGTCGCAATTCCCTTGATCGCATCCCGCAATTCCGTGCTGCAGCAGTACCGCTGCAAACAACAGCTTGTTCGAGGCCTCGGCACCTGCGACGGCGCCGGCGATCGATCCTCGGCGATGGCCGAGCAGCAGCAGGATGGGCTCCGAGTAAGCATACACAGCGCGAGCAGGATGCTAGTGATGAGCAAACAATGAAACATGCAGTAGATGCCCATCACAGCTTATAGACGAATGGCAGGTTGCGCCCCGCCGAACGTTTGGTCACCAAGCAACGTGATCACCGGATGCGGCATGACAACGCAT
This sequence comes from Eragrostis nindensis, assembly GCA_012490785.1. Lineage (NCBI taxonomy): Eukaryota > Viridiplantae > Streptophyta > Magnoliopsida > Poales > Poaceae > Eragrostis > Eragrostis nindensis. The sequence goes on from JAAXCT010001437.1 coordinate 9,955, forward strand.
CACGCGTCACCGTACCACAGCAGTCGCAGGACATGGACGCCTCGAGCGCATTTTTCAACGCCGCAAACAGATGCCCACAAATTCCACCGGGCTCAAGTGCAGCGCAGCTTGATTAGTGGTACCCGCTAATCCCGCAGAATTGTAGTGGAACACGGCAGCGTGCGGGCTGCGCAGACCTACAGATTGAAGGGTGAGAGACTGCCTTCGAGGAAGGGAGCCCTGCTGCCCTGCACCTTCGTTCCCGTCACTGCCGTGACTTGTTCCGCTCAAATATGCCCATGGATAGATGCCGACACTATCCTCGGAACAGAAGGAGGAAGAAAAATGAATGGTAAGATAAAGATGATGAGAGAGACGCCACAATCAGCGTTGCCGTAATGCTGCTTTCCGTTGGAGGCAAGTCGTACAAAGCTTGTCTGAAATGAGAGCAAAAAGGAAAATGAAGGGAGTTCATGACTGCCTGCAACCCTTCTTCACCCTACATGACTTGCCTCTCACAGACGGAAAGCAGCTTTACAAAGAGCACGCAGCTGATGGAAATGAATTAAAGCTTGTCGACAACAAAAAGATCAAGAGTAACACACAAATCACGCACCAAAATGCGTGGAGTTAGGCCTAGTTTCCAATTCTAATTCCCTTGCCCATCCAAACAATATAATTGTTGGCCCTGCATACCGAATATGCATGAGGCCTGATTTTGAGATCCAAACGGGTATAAAGAAACAATTTTGTGGTTGCTTCCATTCAAATTTATTTATGGGTATATTCTTAGTAAAAGCGGAACCATACAACCAGCTCATCATTTTCAGCCAATGTATAACCAAGAAAAGCTACTACTGCAAACGCGTGCCTTTCAGTCATTTTCAGCCAATACATTCAGCACATGTGAATGTCACGAAATGCGAATACGCATCCCTCGGAAAAGGGCACAAACGATCGTACGCCTGCAACAAAGCTCGGGCCCACACGTCAGTAGCGCAACCAGAACCTGGCCTACCTGCCAGCGGGTGGCAGCTCCACATCAACACCACCGTGGGGCTCACGAACCATGAAGAAACAAGGAGAACGCGATGCAGCAAACAGGCCCATGGATTGGTTCTTTCGAATACAGCCTTGTCACATGTTCTTGTTCATCATGAAGCTTTAAGCTTCAAGAGAAAATGTTTATTTTGCAGGATTTACATGGTGCAGAAAAGAGAACATATATGTGCAAGAGTTAGGACAAACGGAAAGGGTGGCAAGAGGATTGACGAAAAGAGGAGAACATTTGTGCCAGAGTTAAGATTTACATGGTCAAGAAAAGAGAGCATTATTTTCTTTCACAAAAGGTTCATATGTGCCAGTCATTTATATGGATGTATTTCTCCGAACTCTGGAGTTACAGCCGTCCATCTGATTTCAATTTATTGTGCATTATAAAATCTTCTTCCGACAATATTTTCGTGGGAAAAAATTTATACGCTTCTAATAATTTTGTAGCTATTCGAGTTTTGTCATATTGTCATTCAATAGTAAATCCCTTTCACAATACTTAGCTTCTTTCCTTTTCTTTGAGAGCTGTCGGTGTCATGTGGAGCATACAGCCAAACAGTTCAGCTCCAGATGCATGCAGCCAACAGGGCAGCTCCAGATGCTAAAGTCTGACTGGAAAATTCGAAGCATTTGTCACCAAAAATCACCAAAAGGCTCATTGAAATTCCGATTTATTTTGTGTAATCGATTATGTATGGGTAAGTTCATGAATGTAATATATCAGGACATCCGTAACCGTTGGAAGATACCCATGGGCAACAGCAAGATGATTGAAGCAAACCAAAGCACAGCCATTCATATCCAGAAAGGCAGTCTCGACCTCACAACTCATATCCTCACTTGCATGCCCCACCAGGTGCACACTGTTATATGTGATCTGCTGCTGCACTTCTCAGTCCCCTAAGGAAAGACAGATCACTGTGAAGCTGTGCCAAGGAGAGAGACTAGCATCTGATCTCCTTGCACTTGAGAACCAGAGCAATGGCGTCTGCTACTCTCCTCAAGTCATCTTTCCTTCCCAAGAAGGCCGAATGGGGCGCCACCCGCCAGGCTGCTGCTCCCAAGCCGGTGACTGTCTCCATGGTCGTCCGTGCTAGCGCATACGCTGATGAGCTTGTCCAAACCGCGGTATAATTTCTGAACAACTGGCAGTATATTCTGCACTTTGTACCATGCATGTAGAATGTGATATAGGTCAATACAGGCGATCAGCAGCTATGATCTTGGGCCAAGAAGCATTGTGGCACACAGAATTTTGAATCATTTCATCGTATTTTTGGATTATTTGCCCATATGTCCTGCAGCTATATATGATCTTGTTCAGTGATGCATCTGAATGGTCACAATTAAGAAATCACAACCTTAAACTTTTAAAGAGTATTTCATCAACTTAGAAAAGTAACTATTCTTTTCCAATAAGGAAGGAAAGTTCAAAATTATACATTCCATTATGGTTCATAAACTCACAAGATTTATCCCTGATGCAGAAAACCATTGCATCACCAGGAAGGGGTATCCTTGCCATGGACGAGTCCAACGCCACCTGCGGCAAGAGGCTTGCCTCCATTGGTCTTGAGAACACTGAGGCCAACCGCCAGGCTTACAGGACCCTCTTGGTCACTGCTCCAGGCCTGGGACAGTACATCTCTGGTGCTATCCTCTTCGAGGAGACCCTTTACCAGTCCACTGTTGATGGCAAGAAGATCGTTGACATCCTTGTTGAGCAGGGAATTGTGCCTGGGATCAAGGTCGACAAGGTATGCCGCGCACTCCAAACCGGCTCATGATAAGAAATCTGTGCAAAAACTTGAGTAATTAAATCACTGTGAACTGACAAAGCACTTGCAAACTGAGACTCTAACTTTGCGCTCATTTCAGGGTCTTGTGCCACTTGCTGGCTCCAACGACGAGTCATGGTGCCAGGGTCTTGATGGCCTTGCCTCCCGTGAGGCGGCCTACTACCAGGCGGGTGCTCGCTTTGCCAAGTGGTAAGAAATTTGCGTCTAAAACGGCATGCATCTGTTTCACACAATGTGACCATGCTGCCATGTCTAACATGAAGTTCTGTTGCAGGCGCACAGTTGTCAGCATCCCCAACGGCCCATCTGCACTTGCCGTGAAGGAAGCTGCCTGGGGCCTTGCCCGTTACGCCGCCATTTCTCAGGTACTACTAGCAATTTTAAAGCAGAATTTTTTTAAAAAAGAGGACCGCTGATTTTCCCAGCAGTTACATAAACATCTCACATGTTCTTATGCTAGGACAAGGGTCTGGTGCCAATTGTTGAGCCTGAAATCCTGCTGGACGGTGAGCACGGCATCGAGAGGACCTTCGAGGTTGCGCAGAAAGTCTGGGCCGAGACCTTCTACTACATGGCTGAGAACAACGTCATTTTTGAGGGCATCCTTCTCAAGCCCAGCATGGTCACCCCTGGTGCCGAGAGCAAGGACAAGGCCACCCCTGAGCAAGTGGCTGAGTACACCCCTCAAGCTCCTCCACCGAAGGATCCCCCCGGCTGTCCCTGGCATCATGGTCAGTTTCTATCAATCATCTTCTTCCCAATGTTTTATGGCTCCTCTTGTGCATTTGGTCAAGAATGTAAACCATGTTCTGACCTGTGATGAAAAAAACAAACAAAAAAAAACTGCAGTTCCTGTCTGGTGGCCAGTCTGAGGTGGAGGCTACCCAGAACCTGAACGCCATGAACCAGGGCACCAACCCGTGGCATGTGTCCTTCTCCTACGCCAGGGCTCTCCAGAACACCTGCCTCAAGACATGGGGCGGCCGGCCTGAGAACGTGAAGGCTGCGCAGGACGCGCTGCTGCTGCGCGCCAAGGCCAACTCCCTGGCTCAGCTCGGCAAGTACACCAGCGACGGCGAGGCGGCCGAGGCCAAGGAGGGCATGTTTGTCAAGAACTACAGCTACTAAGATGATACACTGCTATAGCACCTTGAGGGCACTGTAGGCAGTGTGCCGTTACAGGTTCAGATGGACAAACACACACTGCGTTCTTACCACCCTACTAAGTGGAACACTTGGAATGGTTACTGCATTTCACATGATTTCTAGAGCGTTGTTACCTTGTCTGCCATCTGTATTTTACGGACAAACATGAGTAGACAAATGTCTATGTGGAATGTGGATTTGGTTACTGCAAAGTTTTGCATATTAATAACATTATATTTATAAAATGCGTGTTTGATCAGAGCTTCTCAGCACTGTAATAAGTGCAAGATGAAATCCACCGTATATGTATGTCGGAGACTGAAGTCATAACTGAACTCACTCACAGAGTTCCGGTGCATCCCTGACATCTTGCAAATCAGCTAATACAAAGATGTAGATTTTTTTTTTAGAAAAGGGAATATGCATTAATATTCCAGCCTATGAATGCATATAGCTATCCATTATAGATGGAGATTACTAGCCAACTTCATATATAAAAGTTCTAAGCGAGTTTTCCATAGTGTTCACATCCGTTCAAATAACATGAAAAAAACAGGGAGAGTGGAATTGTTCAAACCAAAGTGAATGTTGCATTACCACTGAAGAAATAATACTCGTGTACCGTCTCAAGATACACTCAAAGTGGACATGGAGCCCGAACTACAAGATTGAACAAGTTTCACTATGAAAAATGTAGCATCTGTTAGCACATATGACTCCGTGGGTAAAAATGAAAGTGTGAAATGGTTCAAACCTACGACGTACTTGTACCAAAGCAGGGAGCCAGCCGGGAGGAAGGAGCTGGCCGGTATGGGCTCAGTGTTGAGATCGTCTGGTTGGGCCGTTCAGCTGGACAGACCAGGACAAAGATAACAAAAAGGGACAATTGTGCTGAACATCTGAGATTTGGCCCAACTGCAGTGAAAAGTATGCTAAAAAAAAACTGCAAGTGAAAAGCCCCATTTTTGAGGAAACGTTAGAGTTGATCATCTTAACAACAGTTGTTCGACTGCTATGCGTACGACCCAGTTGTTCTACTGACCAACAATGAATTGGCTTTGGATCTTGGAGTGCTTTATGGCACCTGTCGGACGTTAGTCTACCACTAGAGTCGTACGTATCGCAGTTCTCTTATTGTAATGCAAAATATATAATCTTTCCAAAAGTCTGAAAGCATCGAGGTATAGAAAAGAATAGGATATGTACCTTGCACCGGTTCAGGGGAGCAATATGAGCACAGAAGAAGATTGGAGTTAGAGAAGACAAGCAAATAAATGAATTTCCTTTCGGAATCAGCATTCTACCTTGCTCGATCTGGTACAGCAAAGTGACCCAGTTTGTAGCAACGATAAATTTTCTAGGATTTAACGGCGTTGTGCGTTCAGCGGGAGGCGATGTGGCCGTCGACAGCGAGGCGCCAGTGGTGACTTGTCAATCTCCAGGATTTGCCGGCTCAATCTTTGAAAGATACTTATAGGGGTAGGGTTCGTGTATATGCGTTCATAGGAGTGAGTGTGCGTGCGTTTGTGAGTGTCTGAGTTGTACTGTGTAATCGTAAAAAAAAAACAACACACATGCAAGCTTTCATAACTTACTGATTATCCGGAGTTTTAAAAGTGAAAAAAGAATTGGTCCACTCGGAAATATCTCCCGTGGTGATGCCTACAAAAGAGACAGACCATCACTCGGCGAGAAAAAGCCACGAAAGGGTCGAGTCTTAAGCCATGTATTTTGAGAGAACAATGAGTGACTTTTCTTTTCTTTTTTTAACAAACCAAATTTGTATATCCTGGAAGTCTTATAAGTTACAATAGCCGATCGAGGACGTCCAACACGCTGTTGACAGAGTCTAAAAAATCAGTCTGGACGACGCATGTTTCTGAAAATGAAGTTATTTATAATTAGGATACACGACACGAGGTGAACAAAATAGCAGCACGTACACGCTCACGATCATGGCAGAGCTAGTACACAACATATCATGCATTTAGGAGGGGGGAAGCGTCATGCATGTTCACTGGAGAGGGTACTACTAGTGGTCCAAGAACACAACACGTTGGACATCTGTCATCATGTGGGACGGGAAACGAAGCCCTCGCCGGAACCAGCGCCGCCGTCCGGCCTGAACGTGGCCGCCGACGAGAAGACGGCCTGGACGGCGCCGTAGGTGGCGCCGCAGCGGCGGGTGGGCGGGGTGGGCATGCACTCCCGCAGGCAGGTGTAGGGGTTGTCGGCGCAGTAGCAGCCCTTGGCGCACTCGCCGAAGCACTCCCTCCGGTACCTCGCCGCCTGGTCCAGCACCCGCAGGAAGTCGTGCACCCTGTCGTCCTCCTCGTACTCGGCCGCCGACAACGGCGTGACGGAGCACAGTCCGGCCAGCAGCAGCGCGCAGACCATGGCGGCGGTGATCAGCCGTCGTCGGAGGGTGGTGGAAGAACCGGAAGCCATAGATGCCGTACGTCCAAGCTTTGCTTGCTAGCTTCCGGTTTGGTTTCTGTGCTGAGAGGTGCAAGCCTGGGCAGTGCCATTTATAGGGAGATGGTCATATCGTGCACGTAAGTGCTCCATTGTTCCTCAAAGCTTTGCAAATGAAAGCTCCCTCTGCTTCAGGGCTTCCTCTGGTCCCAAATATTATGTGATATATTCTCTTTGATTTTTAATTGGTGTCGTCAGGAGAATTTTCCTAATTATCTCTGAATCAGCTAAAAGCCAGAGGGGCAATAATATATTTTTTTGTTTATATTGTTTTAGATAAAGATAGTTATGTGTCATGAAAGTAATTTTTATGATGAGTCCGATGACATATCTTATATTGCCAATATTTATGAATTGTTTTTTACAGCTGATGATGATAAAGTGTGACTTGCGAAAATTCTGAAATGGACCTATTTTTGAGATATAGGCCGGATAGTACATCTCCCACGCGTTCGCTTGTTTAGTTTCGATGGTCCTGGGATCTGGTTTGTAAGGATGTGTCGTGATTTTGTTTGGTTAGTGCCTGCAGGATGTGATGGTACGGAGAGGTTAACACTGTTTCAAAGTGACACACACCCGCAGTGTGACTGTGTCAAACGTTCATTAGTTGTGTCAACTACTAACAAGCACGCTGAAAAGCACCCTCCAACACTCTGTAATATATGACAATAAGACAATAACCATACACTTATAAATTAGTACACGTGACCCTCGCTACAGATCGAATCCAAATTCTAAAGTGGAGAGAAATTTCGAATAAAAGCAAGAGGATGCTCTTGTGATAAAAGAAAGGTGAAAAGGATGAGATGCTTCGTGTTGGGACCAATGAAACCGTATTGCATAGGAAGATTGATAAATTTGGTTCCGTTCATGGGTGGCTTTCCATCGAATACTACATAAGCTTCTCTCCCGACTCCAGAGCAATTCTACACATTTTGGATGGTAACAACATGGTTGACATAAACTCCCTCCGGTTTTAAATTGTTAACATTATTAATTTTTTTTTATGTTTGACTATTTGTCTTATTCAATAATTTTTAAAAAATTATCATATATTTTGTTATAATTTGTTTTATCATTAAAAATGAGACGAATGGTCAAATGTAGTAAAAAAAGTCAATGGCGTCAACAATTTAAACCGGAGAGAGTATAAGATGAATCGTTAGGCATAGTCGGAAATCTAGTGTCAATAAACACAAATAAATACTCCCCTCATTTTCAAATATATGACACCATTGATTTTTATTTGAACTTTGACCAATAATATATATTCAAATACTTAATTATGTAAAATGAAATGAGTATTATTAGATATATATATATATATATCATCAAAAAAACTTTAAGCTCAAGTGATATATTTATAAAAAAACAAATATTTATCTATTTATACATATATTTATAGAAAGGATGAATAGTTGAACGAATGAAAAAGTATACTATATTTAATAACATCATGCACATATATTTATCTATTTCATCGCAAAAAAATATTTATCTATTTGTACATGTATTTATAGAAATGGTGAATAGTCAAACATATATTTGGGCAAGTACAAATAGTCAAACATATATTTTGGACAAGCACAAATAATCAAAACATATATAGGCAAGGACAAATTAATAGTGAAACACATATTTTGGGCAAGGCCATTTATAGAGAGATGATCATCGTGCAAGCAAGCAGCGTGTATCAAGCGGCTTCATTCTTCTCCAACAAGGGAAGCATATATAGGCTAGGATGCATGGATGGACATATATGAAGTGCAAACTACCCAAGCTATAGCACGGACTCTAGAGCTACCAATCAGTTTTTTTTTTTTTGAAGGGTAAACGCCCTTAAGGGCCATCAATTAAATGCAGGAAATCTTACAAAGTTTTGCCCAGCAAGGCAACATATACATTATATTTTGCAAAGGACACCCAGCAGAATGCCTGAAATTAGAACAATGGAAATCAAGGTTGTCATGCCTTGTAGCATTTGCATTCCTAGCCAAAATATCTGCAATAACATTTGATTCTCCAGGAATGTGGTAATAAAACCCTTTAATCTGATGCTTGAGGCCTCTTATATCGGCTATGACTTGTCTTGATCTCCATTCTGGTGCATCTTCATCAGGGTATTTATACAGCTTATAAGTGGTAAACAGTCCGAGAAGACACTACAACAAATCTGTTAATCCATGACGATTTTGGGATGACGTTTAAATAGAGCGTCACAAAGATTACATTTTTATGATGATTTGCAGTTATCCGTCACAGATTAACGGGGGTTTGTGACCATATGTAATTATCCGTCATAGATCAATGGAGGGTCCGTGACGCTCCCAAAGCTGAATCGTCATGTCAGGTTGGCTGCAGGGGCATTATTTGTTTCTAAAAAAAAATTATTCACAACTGGGGGATCGAACCGATGACCTCTCCCAACAAAACCTTAGTTACTTTCCACTGCGATGGATGATTAAACATGATAATGATTGGTCTTAATTTTATTAGTACTTTATTTCTTATGCTAGTGTGTTTTGCCCAAATGGGCCGGCCGGCCAGCAGAGGCCCAAACCTGTCATGTCTATATATAAACATCGAGCAACCCTAAACTCTCCGCTCCTCCCTCATTATCCACAACCACCGCCGCCCCTCTCCTCTGTACTCATCTTCTCTCTTGTCTTTTCTTCTTCAGGTGTGGACGGCAGCCTAATCCATCGAGTGGAGCTCAGATCTACAGGGAGCAGAGGCTCCAAGGCTCGACGGACGAGAGCTGCTTCGAGGAACGGCTGCTGGCGACTCCTAGGTGCTGCGGCGGGTGGCGTCCAGGCAAGGCGGCGGAGGGCTCCCCGATGCGGCGGCGGGCTCCTTCCAGGTGCGGCGGCGCGCGGCTGGTCCGGCGCGACGGCGGGGTCCTTCCAGACGCGGCGGCGCGCGGCTGGCCCGGCGCGGCGGCGGGGTCCTTGGCGGCGCAGCGGCGGGGTCCTTCTGAGTGCGGCGGCGAGCAGCTCCAAGGTTCGTGCTGGTGGCGGCTGCGGCGAGGGCCTTCCGGGCGCGGCGTCGAGCAAGGTTCGTGTCATGTGGTGGCTCCAAGGCGTGGTGGCCGAGCGGTGGTGGGGCGGCTCCAAGGTGCCGTCGATGTAGTTGAAAGAGATTTTCAGTGCCATGTGTTGTAGTACGTGCTGCTGTTGTACTAATTTCTGTGATATCAATGTTGTGAATAATACAATTGTACATGAGATCTGTGTGCTGGTATTTGCATGGTTGATGACACGAAGACAACATGACTTGATTGTTATGATTCAACAAAATTTGTCGTCGCAAGGATCCAGTTCCGGCCGGGCCTCGGTTGCTCTGTGACGCACAAAGAAGGTCACGGATTTCTCACCATCCATGACGGAATTTAGGAAATGTCAGCGTTCAATCTATGACGTGAGATACATGACCACAACCCATTTTGTCACGGATGCCGGTTTGTGACGGTTTTCATGCAATCTATGACAAAATACAAATGTCATGTATCTTCAGGTTTGTTGTAGTGAGAAAGCACATTCCTCTACCTGCAAAACAGACACAAGAAACATTCTAAGGTGGAGGCTGAGAGCCTCAGCATGCATAGAAGATTCAGCATGTGAAGTTTTGACTTGAATTTGTAACGACCAGGGAGACTGGGCAGTTTTATTTGTAATATGAATGCCCAAACCAGCCTCGCCGCCTCGCAAAAAGGAAGCATCTGTATTACACCTGCAACAAACACTACAATGAAAAAAATCTATTTTTTGGCTGCTTTTAACTAGTTTATCAGTGGAGATGTCCTGCAAAACAAGGTCTACATTATAAGCTTCATATTGAGCTTTTAGATCAGCTTTGGCCTGGAAAATCACCGAATGAACAGAGTCGCATTTATTTTGAAATCTTAGATTATTCCTAGCTTTCCATATATGCCATAGAATATAACAAGCTAGGTCGAAATTTTCAGCAGAGTCTAAAAAGCTAAAAATGGAGTGGAGAATATGAGCACATGAACCATAAAGATTATCAGTTTATATGCTCAAAGGAGAAGCAAACCAAACTGCCCTAGCAAAAGAGCAGTGAAAGAAAAGATGTTCATCATTTTCCACGAGATTACACCTGGAGCAAGAAGAAGGAATTTTGTTCATCCTTCTACTCATTCTCTGAGCATTGGCTATATTCTAAGATCCTCCAAATAAACATTTGAACTTTCGGGAGGATTTTTTTTTGTTTTTCCAGATGTAATCAATAATCCTTTTAGCTTCAGAAGATAAATCAAGTTTGCTTACCGATTTTTGATTTCATCTTGATGAATGAGCTTGTAAGCACTTTGAGCTGACCACCTACCTGACTTGTTTGGTTTCCATACAAGGATGTCTTTACCATCAGATTGTGATAGAGGGATCTGCAAAATGTGATTAGCAAATTCAAAACTAAAAAGAGAGTATATGAGAGGCACGTTCCATCTTTTAGGCTGAGAAAGCCAAAGATCAGAGACTTTGATTGGGAGAATAGAGCGCATCGCTTCCTCAGAAATATGATTATGAATGTCTATCCACATAGGGCACCACGGCTCGTTCCAAATGGAAACGTTCCCATCAAAGAACTGCCAATGGACTGAATTTATTATATTCTTTCTTACATTCAGAATCGAGTCCCAAGTCCAGGATTTGGAACCATGAATGTTTGCTTTCCAAAAGGAAGTGTTAGGAAAGTACTTACTTTTCGGAATTGTTGCCCATAAAGAGTTTGGATCTTCAAGCATCCTCCAAGCTAAGCCTGTGATTAAAGCTTTATTAACAGAAGAGAGATCCCTAAAACCTAAGCCTCCAACGCTTTTTGGAATGCAGAATTTATTCCATGCAGAGAGGCAAAGAGGTTTGTTGCTGTTGTCTGGATTATTGCCTTTCCACCAGAAATATCGAATGATATGTGTTAACTCATTTGTAAAAGTTTGGGGAAAAAGAACATGGGACATATAATAAATAGGGATAGAAGAGAAAACTGATTTGATGAGTGTGGAACGTCTAGAATGTGAGATATAATCAGCCTTCCAATCAGAAAACTTGGATTTGAATTTAGATTTTAGGAAGGCATATACTTTGGACTTTGGTATATGAGCGGTGAAGAGGGGATGGCCAAGGTGAGTAGACTTGTGATCCATAAAGGAAACATCAAAGAGGCTTCTAATATTTTCTTGAATGACACCAGGAGTGTTTGCACTAAAGAAAATAGAGGATTTGCTCCAGTTCGGTGTCTGACCAGAGTCATCACAGAATGAAACTAAGATCTCTTTAATCTGCTTGCGCTTCCTGCATTGTAGCTTGGCCACATATAATAAGATCATCTGCAAACTAAAGAGAGTGAATGGATGGAGCTTGAGGTGCCAATCGAACTCCTGAGATTGTTCCTTCTGAGATAGCATCTTGCAGCCTGCATGTTAATTCATTTATTGCTATGATAAAGAGATACGAAGATAAAGGGCAACCTTGTCTGATTCCTCTAGAACTTTTGAAACTTCCATAAGGTTGGCCATTAATGGTCACAGAGAAAGTAGGCCATTCAATACAAGCTGCAACTAAGTCGATAAAATGGTCATTGAAACCCATCCTACGCATGGCAAACTTTATGAAATTCCATTCCAGCCTGTCAACAGCTTTGGCTAGATCAAGCTTAAGCATAAAAGCACAATTGTTCCATTTCTTTTGACAATAACGATGTTTTCTGTTATCCTACGACCCTTAACAAAAGCATACTGAGAAGCATTAATACAGATAGGCATGTAAGGTTGCATTTTTTTCGCCAGAGATTTAGCAATTATCTTATAAATTACATTACAAAGACTAATGGGTCTGTAACGATAGGTGATGTGCAACTTACCTTTTTAGGAATAAGAACAATGTTTGTTCTTTTTATACCTTAGGACAGATACTTAGTTGAGTAAAAAGATTGAAGATTGGCAATGCTTGAAGATTGGCAATCTCACCTTCTATCTCTTTTAGCTGGTTGTTAAGAGAGGCTTTGTTTTTCCTGGACCAACTTTGCAAATGAAAGCCTAATTGCTTGGTTCTCTTGTGAAAGGGTAGATCTGCATACCTGAACCAAGCTGTCTTGCTTACCTCTTGAAAGTCATTCTCATATAGCCACCAGTTCTCAATTTAAAGCATTTTTTCCTGCGGGAATTCACAACGCAAGGAATTGCAAGGATGGGAGTATGGTCCCCATAAAGCATAGGAAGATGGTAGACATTAGTGTTTGGAAATCTACTACACCACGCAACATTTGCAAGACATCTGTCTAATCTCTGGAAAGTAGGTTTAGACGCAAACCTTTTATTGGTCCAAGTGTAAGCAGGACCATTGTAGCCTAAGTCAATGAGCCCGCAATTATTAATAATAGATTGAAACGAAAAGATACGATTATGATTAGGAAAAGAAGAACTAAGCTTTTCATTAGCATCCAAGATCTCATTAAGGTCTCCCATACAAAACAAAGGGTTGTTATGTATATTAACAAAATTCAGCCACATCAGACCATATGCTCACAGTTTTTACATGATAAGGATCACCATGCAAGCATATCAACCTAAAGGAGAGATCAAGAGTATAACTAAAAACATTAGCAAAAATGTAGTTAGAACTACTCTTAAAAACATCTACTTTTACTTCAGCTGTCCATAAGAGCCAGAGCCCTCTGGACAGGCCTACAGAAGGAACTATATAACTATCTTGCACAGGAAAAGCTTGAGTAAGATCTTTAGAATCATACTTACTAGATTTCACTTCTGAGACGAAAAATACCTTAGCATTAGTAGCGTTGATGAGTCTTCTTAGGTGGTTCATTTTGGAACTATAAAGGGAACGACCAATCCCTTGACAGTTCCATGAAAGGAGATTAAGAGGCGAAATGGGGGGATTTGAACTGAAATGATTAGGCAGAGGATTGCGATTGAACAGAGGAGGAAGAGTGGGTGAGGTAGCAAGGCATCTCGCCTACGTCCATATAGGAAAACATATCAAAGGAACACGAAAAACGAAAACCAGGATGTGGGAGCAACGGAGCAGACAACGCTAAAGCACAGCTTCAGGGGTTGAGTAGTAGGCTAGCAGCAGCGACCTGCTGAAGCCCCAGAAGCCATCAGACCGGGATCTTGAAAACTCACATTTTGCCTTGTCGAGATTTGAGAAAAAGATGCTACAAATGATACGCAGTCAAAGCAAAACTGATAGATCAAGGAGTCCTCAGCGGATATACAAGATCAGATTAAGATTTGGCAGCTACCAATCAGTTTAGTTAGCAGATGCTTGGTGCGCTGCCCTGGTGGACGCGGACAGGTGCAGCAGGAAGAGGGACCCTGCCTAGAAGGCAGAACTTGGCCAATCGCTTCCACAGCTCCTCGTCGCTTTCGTATAGGTCGATAGGAGGTTACTTGAGATCGAGGCCGTTGTCCGGCACCGGCGCTTCCGTGTCAAGGTACGCGCGTAGTGGGACAGGCTCACCGCGCGGTGACGTAGTGCTCGCCAACGAGCTGACTTATCAAGTTGTACACAGGTCGACACCTCGCACGCACGGGGTGGAGGCTGTGTTGGTGTTTTTTAACATCATCGATGGATGGATGATTGGATGGTCAACAAGACGGATGGAGGCAGTCCATCAGTCAGCACCGCAGCGCGTGCGACCGAGTTGACCCACAGCTTTGACACCAACCACGTACGGACTCAGGAGCTGCATGAACTCAGCCCAAGGCACAATACCATGGATAGCAAAAGACGATGGATCCAAAGGCCTCACTCAAACCATTCCATGTGCATGGCCTTCCATTCTGGCCCGCCTCGCTCGGATCTTCTTCCCTCTTTTCGTTTTCGTTTTTTTAAATACAAAAAACGAACGAGAGTCACAGAAACTGACATCACTAGTAGGAGCTGTCTTTTTTATATTCCATCATCATTATACCTTCGCCTTGCTCTACTTATATTTATTGTATTTTGGCATTCAGGCCCACAGAGAGGACGTAAACAGCTAGCTGTGCAAACGGAAAGATCGCTTCAACATGTAATGCTGTCTTATCTAAGGCATTAGCAGTCCCTCCAATAGTCCAATGCACACAGCACACATCAGTGTGTTGGATTGGGTTGGTTCGCACAGATATGCTCTGGTCGATACAATGAGAAACCACCTCGATTGTCCAACTAGACATTTGCTCAGAGAATTAAGGAGTAAAAAAATACTAATAAATGTGACATGCAAGGGTAAACTCAGCAGCCAGGCCAGCAGCTTACAACGAGCGAGTGAACAGGCCAGCCACAATGCAAGCAATTAGCTCGGCAGCATCATATATAGTATGGTATACAACTGTTTACCTCGGATCAATGAGAACGAGTCTATACAGAATGAGAGGAAAGCTAAGGCCTTGAATATAGTCCATCAATGCTTGCCGTAACAGCCTACTCCATAACCACATCCCTCAAATAGCAAGTTAATCCCCAACTGTGTACGTACTCATATGTGACAACTCAGGCAACATATGGCAGAATGAATAATTCTCATCGATCACCTAGCTAGCTGCTAGATCATTCTCCTCTGTACGTGTCTATATATACAAGGAAAGCAATTGATCGAGATGGATGCAATCTAGAAGCTAGATTACATAGTAAGAGCCAAGAACATAGGAGGAAGCTAGGGGGGGAATGGCTCCCCGGGGCCGGCAGAAGATCCCGATCCGGCGCATCGAGAGCGAGGAGGCGCGGCACGTGTGCTTCTCCAAGCGCCGCGCCGGCCTCTTCAACAAGGCCAGCGAGCTCTCCCTCCTCTGCGGCGCCGACGTCGCCGCCGTCGTCTTCTCCCCGGCAGGCAAGGCGTTCTGCTTCGGCCACCCCTCCGCCGAGGCCATCACCGACCGGTTCCTCCTCGCCGCCGCCGCCGCCGGCGTCGTCGTCGAGTCGTCTTCTTCCATCATCATTCCGGCCTATACTACAGGTCACCACCAACCTGCAGATTCCGAGCTCAACCGGCGGTACGGCGAGCTGCGCGCGCTGCTCGGCGCCGAGAAGGCGCGGCGGCAGCGCCTGGACGCCGCCATGGACAAGGAGCGCGCCGAGGGGGCGGCGTGGATCGACGCCATGGACAAGGGGGTGAGCGCCATGGGGCCAGCCGACCTGCTCGCCTTCAGAGCCGCGCTTGCGCAGGTGCAGGTCCACGTGGCGGCGCGCGCGGACCAGATTCTCCGCGACGCGCTCCTCGCCGCCCGGCAGCCGGCGGCCATGCAGATATCGGCGGCGCCTCGCTTCGGGGACCTGCAGCAGGGCTTCGAATTCGGCGGGGGCCACCACCAGTACTTCTTCAATTAATTGATTGTCTCGGCTAGCTAGAATCCGATGCATGATCTCTAGCTACCTGCTTCCCTAATGCATTTCGCTCAGTTTTCGAGTTGCTTAAAAAAATGTATTTCGCTTAGTTTTCGAGTTGTTTAAATATAATGTATTTCGGTTTGCTAGTAGTGCTTCGATTCTTTCTAACCGGTTATGCCATGTTGGCAGTCTAGGATCCATTCCGACAAAAAATAAACCAATGTGTGTTGGTGAAAATTGCTAGCGTACATCTGTGAATGTATATGTACATGTCGTACTCATACTGTCACACTCTAGCTAGGATCCAACATATATATAGTGACGTTTATGCCGGAGCCTTTGACTACAACTCTCAACCGGTCAACCCAAAAACTCCGATCACGAGTCCAGTCCAATGCATGGCTGGCAGGACCCGGGGGCGGTCGCCATTTCAAATGGATATGGTTTTCTTAAAGCTGTTTGAAGTGCCATACTATGTGCTTCCTTGATTAGTGATACATTGCAAAACTGTGGGGTTTCAAATTCCCGGGCACCGACGAGTTGCGGGAGTATAAGGTGTAAGCATTTTTGGATTCTCAGTACGAAAGAAACAGAGCTCCGCTCCTAACGCCAGGACTCAGGAACGAATGCTTGAAGCTCTCTTCTTGTCCAATATTAATATACACCATAACCAGCCGAGGCCGTTTCGCGAGCTATTCTCCAACCTTTACAATGTTACTTACAACCCTCAGGATTCAGTTGCCGGGTTATGGGGGGTGCGCCTTTTAATCTTTCCTTTAGACGCACCTTGGTAATGGTAGGGGTTAAGCTCATAGAGTATAATAAACTGATAACTAAAATTTCAACTGTTAATTTAACTGATGAGAGGGACATAGTGGCTTAGAAACTACATAGTACTTGACAATTTTCTGTACTGGAGTTATATGCCTCTCACGGTTGGAGATTTAACAATAGACTTGGACCTCCTTAGTTGGTTTATGTTGTTATTGAGCTCTTCTTGTCGATCTGTGATTAACTCCTTTTTTGTAATAATACAAGAAAACAATATCCGGGCTGCGTGCTGTGCAGAGGTCGGAAACTTGTAAACAGAGGTCGGAAACTTGTAAACAGTTTCCATTATCTAAAAAAAATAACCAGCCGAGGCTTTCCTATCTACTAGAACCATTTCCTCTTGCAAGAAATTTCCTGTTCCCCCTGCTCGATGCAAGCTACGCCTCGCCTGCACGCATGCGTGGTCTTTAATTAGATCTGTTCCAAAGATGGTTTATATCTCTTGTCTTGCTCTCCAACCCGTCCATTGCTTCATTTTGCATTGTAAATTTCTTGTCAAGATCGAACACACCTTACAGCTACACGTTTCTCAATGGATCGAAACTGTTTGCTACCTCCTCAACCTGACAAAGGGACGCTTGGACACACTGAGAGAAGGATGCCGCACGTGGGGGCTAGTTGCACGAATCTCAAGCTGAAATCAATTGCTGATGTGTGGCATGCCTCCCCGATGTTGGACATGTTTACGTAAACTTGTGTTCTAGCTCATGTTTACGTAAACTTGTGTTCTAGCTCGTTTTTATTCTGAGTAGTGCTCAGTTCCGGCGTAACTGGTTCTGAGCGAGTCTGTAGGCCATGAGGCGTGCAAGTTCACGTCGTGGCGTTAGTGTGTGCGTGTCGCACGCAGCATGACTTGGTGCACGCATTCTGCGGGTCATGGCGCGCGCATGCAGGGAGGCTAGACCGAGCGTTGCCTTTCATTTTCCTTCAGTTGTAAGTTATGCTATAAATAATGGAAAGCAAGATAGAAAACGCTGCAACGTTTTACGCAGCACCACTTCCACTTGTTCATTCCTCTCTAGCTCATTCTATGATCCGCCATTGTGGGAGCTCGCCGGAGAGTTTCTGGCTGACATTTGGTATCAAGATCCGCGTTCCGATCCCGGATCATGTCAGCGTCGTGGGGGCCTAGCCGCACCGGCTCGACGACGCCTCCTCGCCGGCGCACGCCCCGCTCGCCTTCCCCGCCCACTAGAGGCTGGCGCCGTGACGATGGCCGCCGCACGGTGGTGGAGCGGGTCGTCAAGGAGAGCTCCGCGTCCGTGCAGTACCCGATGCTCACCAGGACCAACTACAACGAGTGGTCGCTGTTGATGCGGGTTAACATGCAGGCGCAAGGCATCTGGCATGCCATCGAGCCAGAGGAAGGAGAAGAGGTGGAGTACCGTGAAGATCGGTTGGCGTTCGCAGTGCTGTTGCGTTCGGTGCCGCCGGAGATGTTGTCGTCACTCTCGAACAAGCGCACCGCACGATCGTCCTGGGAGGCGATCAAGTCGCGGCGCGTGGGGGTGCAGCGCGTGAGGGAGGCCAACGCAGAGCAGCTGCGGAAGGAGTTCGCCGAGATCGCGTTCAAAGACAGTGAGACCGTCGATGATTTCTCCATGCGCATCGCCGGTCTCGCCAACAACATCAATGTGCTTGGTGGTAAGGTCTCTGAGACTGAGGTCGTGAAAAAATTGTTGCATGTGGTGCCGGAGTCCTTGGAGCAGGTTGCCATCTCTATTGAGACGCTTCTCGACGTCGACGATCTCACGATCGTGGAGGTGACCGGGAGACTGCGCGCGGTCGAGCAGCGGCACAAGAAGTCGTCTCCCGGCACTGACGGCCAAGGACGCCTTCTCCTCACGGAGGAGGAGTGGATGGCCTGCCTGAAACTCCGCGAGGCGGAGGGCAACAAGGGCGGGTCGAGCTCTGCGAAGAAGCGCAGCGGCGGCGAGCAGCGCGGCCGCGGCAAGGGCGGCGGCAAGCAGGTGGGCTCCGCTGGGCCAAATCCGGAGGACAAATACCTAAACTGTGGCAAAACCGGCCATTGGGCTAGCGACTGTCGTGGCAAGGCAAAGAAAGGTGAGGCCCATGTTGTGCAGGAGCAGGAGGATAACGAGCCCACTCTGTTCATGGCTCGGGCAGTCGTCTCCCCATCGAGCGCCGCCGCTGCCGAACCTGTTCGTGAGCACCGTCCCCTTCGCATCGTAGAGGCCAAGGTCTTCGCCTAGCTCGACGACGGCGCGGACCGCGACAAGTCCCTGTGGTACCTTGATAGTGGCGCCACAAACCACATGTCCGGGTGCCGCAGCGCGTTCTTCGACCTCGACGACAATGTGTTCGGCTCCGTCAAATTCGGCGACGGCTCCGAGGTGGCTATCAAGGGCGCCGGGACTGTCCTCATCCGGGCGAAGAACACGCCGCTCACGGGGGTGTACTACATCCCCAGGCTCACCACCAACATTGTGAGTCTGGGGCAACTCGATGAAGGGGGCTGCGACATCCAGATCCACGACGGCGTTCTAAAGATCCGCGATGAGCAGCAGCGCCTCCTCGCGAGGGTGCGGCGGTCGGCGAGCCACCTGTACACTCTGCGCGTCACCATCGCGCGACCGCTCTGCCTGGCCGCGCGCTCCGACGACACTGCGTGGCTGTGGCATGAGCGGTATGGTCATCTGCACTTCGAGGCTCTCCGCAGGCTGGGCCGCAGGAGATGGTAACTGGGTTACCAACCGTAGAGCATGTGCATCAGCTCTGCGGTGATTGCGTCGCCACCAAGCTGAAACTGCGGCCATTCCCGGCGCAGGCCAAATGCCGTGCCGAGGACATTCTGGACCTCGTTTATGGGGACCTATGCGGCCCGTTCACGCCGGCGACACCTGGCGGTAAGAGGTACATGCTGTTGTTGGTTGATGATCGTAGTCGATTCATGTGGGGTGCTCTGCTCGCTGCAAAGAGCGACACTCTCGCTGCTGTCCACAAGTTCCAGGTGAAGGTGGAGATCAAGACCGGGCGTCGCCTGCGTGTTCTCCGCACCGATCACGGGGGTGAGTTCACGCGGTGGCGTTCGAGGAGTACTGCGCGGAGCGGGGCGTCCAGCTGCAGCACTCGGCGCCGTACACACCGCAGCAAAACGGTGTCGTCGAGCGGCGGAACCAGTCCGTGGTGACCATGGCGAGAAGCTTGCTCAAGGGGCGGAACGTGCCGGCGGTGTTCTGGGGAGAGGCGGTGTCCACCGCTGTCTTTCTCTTGAACCGGGCACCCACCAAGAGTGTCAGCGGCATGACACCGTTTGAAGTATGGCATGGGCACAAGCCGGATGTGCAGCACCTGCGCACGTTCGGCTGTGTGGCGTATGTGAAGACGGCGCGCCCTCACTTGAAGAAACTGGAGGACCGAGGCATCCCAATGGTGCTCATTGGGTACGAACAAGGTGCCAAGGCGTGGCGCTTCTACGACCCCGCGGCGCGCCGCGTCATGGTGTCCCAGGACGCTGTGTTCGATGAACGCGCGTCGTGGGATTGGAGCAAGGAGAACGACGACAACCTCAGCTGTAGTTCCGAGTTCTCCGTCGACTACCTCACGGAGGAAGTGGCGGGCGGAGATGATGAAGGAGTTGAAGCAGCTGCTGCGCCGTCCCCTGCTCCGAGCCCAGCACCTTCGCCGCAGCCACGCTTCGTGTCGCCACCACCAGACGCGGCTGAGTACCTCGACAGCGACAACGAGAAGACGCCTCGGTGCAGCGCCGTCGACGACATCTTAGGCCCGGACACGCCGCCGGGCATGGCCGCTCGGAACCTTGGACGTGAGCTGCATCTGCAGTTCGGCGAGGAGCCCACCACGTTTGCTGAGGCGGAGAAGCATGCCCCGTGGCGGCGAGCTATGTTGGAGGAGATGGAGTCCATTGAAGGCAACAGCACATGGCGTCTTGTGAACCTGCCAGCTGGTCATCGTCCGATCGGGTTGAAGTGGGTTTACAAGGTGAAGAAGAACAGCAATGGTGAGGTGGTGAAGCGCAAAGCCATGCTGGTCGCCAAGGGGTACGTGCAGCAGCCGGGAGTCGACTTCGAGGAGACGTTCGCACCGGTGGCTCGCATTGAGTCCGTGCGGCTGTTGCTTGCTCTGGCTGCCCAGGAGGGGTGGTCGGTGCGTCACATGAACGTCAAGTCCGCGTTTCTCAACGGGGAGCTGCGTGAGGAGGTCTATGTCAAGCAACCTCCTGGCTTCGCCATCGACGGTCAGGAGGACAAGGTGCTGCGCCTCGACAAGGCGTTGTACGGGCTTCGCCAGGCCCCGCGCGCTTGGAATGCCAAGCTGGACCAGACGTTGGTGGCGCTCGGCTTCCAACACAGTGCTTCGGAGCATGCTGTGTACGCCAGAGGCCAACGTGCATCGCGTCTCCTGGTGGGAGTTTATGTTGACGATCTCGTCATCACCGGGAACGACTCCAACGAGATTGAAGGCTTCAAGCAGCAGATGCAAGCTAAGTTTAAAATGAGTGACCTGGGGTTGCTTTGTTTTTACTTGGGCATTGAGGTTGTGCAGAGAGCAGATGGGATCTTGCTCTCACAGGCGGCGTACGCGAGGAAGATATTGGACAAGGCGGGGATGCATGGATGCAATCCGTGTCTCACTCCTATGGAGCAGAGACTCAAGCTGAGCAAGATTAGCACAGCACCGTCAGTAGATGCAACTGAGTACAGGAGTGTTGTTGGCAGCCTTCGCTGCTTGGTGCACACCAGGCCCGACATTGCATTCGCCGTCGGTTATGTGAGCCAATTCATGGAGTCACCCACCACTGAGCACATGGCCGCTGTGAAGAGGATACTGCGGTATGTAGCTGGCTCCTTTGACTACGGTTGCCACTACAAGAGGAGAAGGGTGGAAGATGAGCTGCTTGGGTACAGCGACGCCGACATGGCCGGCGATGTCGACACCAGGAAGAGTACGACCGGAGTGTTGTTCTTCTATGGCTCCTGCCTTGTGAGTTGGCAATCCTAGAAGCAGAAGGTCGTCGCGCTGTCTACATGTGAAGCTGAATACATTGCAGCTGCGATAGCAACATGTCAGGGTGTGTGGCTCGCGCAGCTGCTTTCAGAGTTGAAGAGTGTGCAGTGCAAGCCATTCATTCTGAAGATGGACAGTCAATCAGCTATAGCTCTCAGTAAGAATCCTGTCTTCCATGATAGAAGTAAGCACATTGATACAAGATTTCATTTTATCCGTGACTGCATTGGAGATGGGAGGATGGACGTTGAGCATGTCAGCACTGAAGAGCAGCTGTCCGATATACTGACGAAGCCGCTTGGCCGTGACAAGTTCTGCGAGTTGCGTGCCCAGATTGGAGTTGTCAAGATCGGTAAGGAACATCAAGTTTAGGGGGTGAAATGTTGGACATGTTTATGTAAACTTGTGTTCTAGCTCGTTTTTATTCGGAGTAGTGCTCAGTTCCGGCGTAACTGGTTCTGAGCGAGTCTGTAGGCCATGAGGCGTGCAAGTTCACGTCGTGGCGTTAGTGTGTGCGTGTCGCGCGCGGTATGACTTGGTGCACGCATTCTGCGGGTCATGGCGCGCGCATGCAGGGAGGCTAGACCGTGCCCTGCCTTTCATTTTCCTTCAGTTGTAAGTTATGCTATAAATAATGGAAAGCAAGACAGAAAACGCTGCAACGTTTTACGCAGCACCACTTCCACTTGTTCATCACTCTCTCGCTCATTCTGTGATCCGCCATTGTCGGAGCTCGCCGGAGAGTTTCCGGCTGACACCCGTGCAGGTGCGCTTATATGAAGAAGAAACAAATGATGAACTTGTAAGGTCATCGATACCTAGCTTCACTAAGAACCTCCGCCATCCATCTTGTCTGGGCATTTGCTGTGCAGCTCATGAGTCTTTTATTACGAAAATACTGGATGGGGTTAGATGCAGCTTTTTCGGGTTATCATGCACTATGGAGTTTATACTTCTTGGATCTCCACAATTCTCAGTACCTCTCACATTGACCAAATGGGAGTTGAACGACTCTTGGAGGCATGTATAGATATATACCTCTTAGAGCACCAACTCCCAATTCTCAAATGAATAAGATTGGGTACCAGTGATGATATCACAATTTATATACTACAGGCTCTACATTGGTCAATTTTTTTCTCTTTGTTTGATAATCACATTTGCTTCTAGCTAGGCAAGGTAAAGTGTCACTAAATAAAGAGAGCGCATGTGATGTTTAGCAGTACTTTCCATGATGTATTGCTATGGTGGGTGGGAAACATCAAATACAAACCTAAAGCAGCAGTATAATCAATGGGTTGCACATCACTTCCTATTTCCTTATGTTTCCCTCATACTAACATCACCAATATAATAGTTGCACACTCCAATGTTCTCATGGTATGTTCGAAGAGGGGAGCCACTCCAGAAAATTCATAGGATTTGCTCCTATTTCAGAGTGCTAAGGACCTGGATTGAAGAGGGAAATTGTTGTACAATTTTTCATGATTTAGTTCAAACTCTAGTTAAATCATGACTATCCAGATCCAATACTCCCTTGCAAAAATGCCTTTGATCTACTATGGGGGTGTTCGTTACCCCCCTCTAAACTTTAACACCCGTCACATCAAAGAGAATCTTACTATTTAAATATATTTTTATTAATTTAATGACAAAACCTATGTCACGACCCCCCTCTAAATCACGAGACGAATCTAATGAGCCTAATTAATCTATGTTTTGCTACAGTAATGCTACAGTAACTATCGTCTAATCACGCCTTAATTACCCTCATTAGATTCGTCTCGCGAATTCGAGCGGAGTCCTGAAATTAGGTTTGTAATTAAACTTTATTTGTAATCACAATATTCGTTACAAAACCCTCTAAATTTTAGCGCTAAAGAAACGAACACCCCCTATATATGATGCATTTCTACAAACCATGTGCTCCAGGTAAGAAAAATTACGGGAAGAATCTTATACTAAAACAAATCTGAGGAAGCATGAGCTCCTCTTTATATGATTTACACTTGCTACCATTCGAAGTACTATATATGTGCTTGCTTACTGAAATTTTGCAACTTACGAGGTTTGGAATTTTAGGGAACTGGTTCGTACAATGGCAAGCTGTAAGCAGGAATCCTAAACCACGCTTCTTTGTGTATTGTTTGAGCAAGGACCATCATTAGTTACTTATAACTGTCTCTCTTTTTTTCCGGGACTGAAGGTGCCTGCTAAATCCTCTTGCAGAACAATGGTAGCTGCCTGCTCCGGAGACTAGGTCAAAAATAGAACAAGAAACGCTGATGCATACGCGGTTTGGATTATGGAGTGTACCCAACCATGTCGATCGGCTTGGACATGCCTGGAGTCACTATAGGAATCAGCATAAGATACATGGGTTACCTATCGTCTCGAGATTGTGTACTAGAGAACAAATTTTTTTGTTTATGTACTTCTATAAACTAAAAAACGGGGGCGAAAGTTTACGCAGTTCAGTCTGGAGACTCCATAATGCTCCTACCCAGGTCATCTTCACTATTTTCAAATATAAAGTAGGTGTTGGAATCAAAAGCATTATTCTGGTCTTTAATGCAATTGAAATTCAGATTTAAATTTTAATCCCGAGAATTCATAGTTTGGATGAATATTTAATTTAAGACCTTAGTTATTCGACATAAGCAAATGCTTTCTTAATGAATGCATGTGTTTTTGCAAACCTAAAATAAATAGAAGACACCTATAGTTGACACTGAAATGAACATGAGCAGATGGAAAACGTACACTTACTGCTCCCATGGTTACTCCTTAGAATCTCTTGTACCAATCGTCCCTGTCCTGTTGGTAGGCCAAAAGTGTCTGGAATACATAATACGTACGTACCCAAACAATCTCATATATAGCACCAGTGCGCCAGCAAGCTTGCTACCAAAGTGCCGAAAGTAGATTCACGCATATAATCTTGCCTAGCTCTCCGTGTCCAAACATTAGCCATCCAAACATTAGAAATGCAGGTGTGCTTTACCAAATTTGGCTTGGGAGACGCCAGGAATGGACAAGATACTGCATGAGACTACTGCGGTAAGTTCTTAAGTTATCACGCGCATATGTTCTAGAAAATATTGACCACGCATCCATAATCCATAAGTATGCAAACATATACATGCAAAAGCCATACGCATGCAAAAGCTAGCTAGCCTGATTTAGTGCCGCCGCAATCCAGGTTGAAATTCATTACACTGTTCGAAGAACAAGTTTGATCTTGATCGGCGCTAATTATGCTGCGTCTCTTAACTTCCTTTTGCAGCTTGTGACAGACAGCATTATTGAAGCGTATTATTGCCATTCTTTCGGAGGGATAGGGCACCGGAACCATTGTCGTCAGTCTGAATATATCCACAACAAAGAGTAACAACAATACGGTGCAGACACCAAACATATGGGGGCAGCAGACTCCGGCTTGAAACTCGAACAAACTTTAAAAAAAAACACTGTTGGGGAGAGTTGGATGACCGATCCTGTATCTTACGGTATTTGTGGCCGCCTTACATGGTGGGCCTGCCGCTGTGTGTACAAATTATCATTTGTACGCACCACATAACAATTACTCCGGCCAGTCCCCACACTTCTGGTAAAGAAGGTTTCCCAGCAACTGAGGCATATCTTAACCTGAAGCTGTTTTTCCAGTTGCAAATTAGTCTTACAGCCATTGCCAATGCAATATGGAGACCGGCGCTCGTGGTAACGACGGAGAGGGCCTCCCGGCCGGTCGAGATCATCGAAGCTGCTGTCAGCAAGCATGCGGTGGTGTTCGCCGGGGGCTTCTCTTAATTACGTGAGGCTGGCCCTTTCGCAGCCGCCATGCATGTACCTGGTCCACGCCTTGCGCGACATACCGAACGTCAGCTCACCGGAGCTCAGGATCACTACAGTGGACCTGGTCCACGCTGCCACATGTTGACAAAACGCCTAAAACCGGTCTCTAGTCCAGACACAGAGAACAAGGTTGGGGCAAGGTGGGGCATCAATTTTTTTTTATTTTCTTTATTTTATTATTTTTATTTTACTTTTTTTGCGAATTGAGGCATCAAATTTTTTATGGATGTCGAGTAGAGAAGTTTAACTTTTAACCTGCCAAATAAGGAACAATGCAGACTTTCAATAGCACACAGGGAATTTACTCAAAGAAAAGACATATTATGGTTGCAGTTGTGGTTCTACAGTTGTGTTGGCCAATGCAGTATGGCAACGGCGGCCGTTGGTTTGATGTGGGTGCGCTGCGAAGTGGCCGCGACAGCCGACAGGCAGGCAGCGCGCTACCAACTACAGATGGCTGAAGGGTGCGTTTTGAGAGAGAGGCAGCTCGCTCTAGTAGTAGCAAACCAGATACTCCCTCCGGATGTAAATACTCCCTCCTTTTCCGTTTTTTGCACCAGCTAATCTGTCCTAACTAACGACATCAAAAGAAAAACACAGAGAGTATATGACACCATTGACTTGTTTCGTTACTTTGATCATTCATCTTATCTCTAAATATTTATGCAAATAGCTAATTGTATAAGTTAAGCTTGATGTTTTTTGATGATTAGATCCAATGATATCCATTTCACGTTATAAAACTAATTTTAAAATATATATTGTTGGTCAAAGTTTAACAGAAAAGTCAATAGCATCTTATATTTAAAATCAGAAGGAGTATTTGATCTACAGGCTAGAACGTGAGGCAGATTTGCTGCCAAGGAAAGGTAGAATTTACTAGTTTAGTGAAACTACTAGCTAGTCAACTTGGACATAGAACATTTTAAAGCAAATGTAGGAAATTTTTCGTACCTCTGTTCAACCCTCTTTGATCTGGTAGTATATTGTTTCGTTTCGCGTACCTCAATTCATTGAGCCCTTGGAGACCTGCTGAAAAGCCTCCGGCGCCGTCAGCCATTCTGATGCCAAGACTGGGTGTCACAGACACGCTCTGACCAGAGATCAGCGTTTCGTCGAGCATCATGGTGACGGCTTGGCATGTGCGGCGGTTGCAACGCGTACCCCGGAGAGGAGAGACGGGCCGCGACAGGAAGGAGCACCCAGCCGGCCGTCGGCGAGGGCTCCTCACCGCGCGGATTCGCCATCTTGCTAACCATCCGATCTCGTGATCTATCTATGTCCGGTGAGATGAGGAGATGCTTAGGAGGTACAAACCCACACACATATGGGATTCTCGAGACGTGCTCGGTGGCGGCGGTACACGATGATGACGGCGGCTCTAGCTCTGGACAGCGAGCGATGGTGAGGAAGATGACGGTGTTCTGGTCCAAAACTGCCATCATATCCGGCCCAAACTATGGGCGCGATAGTTACTTGCGCAACCTGACCAAAACGGATCCGTTAATCCCGGCCCCCGCCGTTCCGTTCAAAAGAAGAAAAAAAAAAGAAAAGGCCCATGTCCACCCAGACCACTCCACATTGAGCTTCAAAATGGGCCAACGTTGAGGACCGCGCATAGCGCGAGTGGTAGGAGCGCAGGAGTCGCTCCTTGCCGACGCGGGTTCGAGCCTTGGCTCTGCCCCCGTACCTCACGGGGGCTTGCCCTAAAAATAAATTTGCAGGTGTCTCTCTGTGGTGACACAAAGGAAGTGCGACGTCCCTCGTCGCGCGCTAGAGTCTGGTGGTTTCTGACGATCTTTCAAAGGACGTAGTCTTCAAAGATGCTGAGTGTAGTTGTAGGTCTAGTTGTATATGTGGGTGTGCGTCGGTGTGTGTTGAGGTGTGCGTGAGTGTGTTCGTATATGAACAGATGCTACAGCTGTAAGGCTTAAAAAAAAAAAGGCCAACGTTATCCCCAAAGACTGAGAAGGCCTAGCTAAACGCGCTGGAGCCTGGAGCGGAGTCGCCGGTTCGCCAGTTCGCCGGAGATGTGAAAGGCCGCCGGTTCGCCGGAGATGTGAAAGGAGCGGCGACGAGGTCAAATTAAGGGACCGTTCGCTAAGTATTTAGAAGAAAATGGCATTAGAGCGCAATACTCCATGCCAGGGGAACCACAGCAAAATGGAGTGGCTGAGCGGCGTAATCGCACATTAATGGATATGTGTGACATGGCTCACAGGCTTAAGGAGATGAAGATGGAGATCTCTGACGGTTTCCTTGTTCATTTCATCATGACGTTGAAGCGCCCCGGATATCCCAGGAGCTAAAACACTTTATTATACCAGTTCCCTGGATCAGTCGCTGGTACAATCAAGTCTTACAACAGGTGATATTACAAGTCGCGACCTGGCAGGGGTCGATTGAGAAGCAACAAGAACACTAGCAGATAGACAACAGTAAACACAAAGCTAAACCAGAAGATGACTTCTAGGTCGTCAAACGGCATAGCGGAAACAACTAAGCGGTAGACTAAAGCCACAGGCAGCTCGGGTGCGGACGAGACCAAGCTTAATCGTCTTCCTCACCGTCGGCGTCGACGAAGTCTGGATCTTCCTCTGTTATCAGCAAGCAAGAATGAGTACAAAAGTACTCAGCAAGTCGCAACCCTTACCCTACCATCAATGGATAAATGTATGCTTTTGGCAGTAGCAAGGTAAAGGCCATCAGGTTTAAGTATTGCAATAAAGTAAGTTTTACACATGCAGGGGTTCCGTTTATAAGGTATTTTAGCAAAAGCATCAAATTAAGATATTATGGGGTTGGTCAAGTTTTACGCTGCCGGACACCCCGTCTACGACAACCTTCGGCGGAAGGCCGGACCTATTCTCAAACAACTCACACATCAAGGAGATAAGCACCCACCCCATGCTAGTTCTTGGACCGAACCAAAGCCATGTCCGTAACCGTGGACTCGGCTATTCGAATAGATTTTAACACTCTGCAGAGGTTGTACGCTGTACCCACAATCTGAGTGCATCACAAGCCACCGCGCTCGTGGGTGTGAAGACTCACAAAGTCATTACCCATCACAGCATCGTCCCGACTAATCGCCATGGGAGTTGTCCAGGGGTCTAGCCTCTAATCTAGGTCTTCGACCGGGTCGCACACGTCTGCATCACGTCCACCTGCTCCATGGGCTCCCATTGCATCTCCAGCCTCCAGACGATTAACAGACTAGCTGGCGGGGTTTAGACTAAGCCGTGCCGCATACACGGTAGTGTGGTCGCACTGAATAAACGGCTAGGTAGGATGTCACAAGCAACTCGGTCCTTAAACGAGCCAAGGCAATCATCTCCACATATATGAACCCACCACAGAGGCGGCATTCATCTCCCATATCACTTGTCATAAGCACACCACAGAGGCGACACTTAATCTTCCATAAATATCATCAGGATCACCTCAGCTCTAACCCAAGTTCATTCATTCATCTTTCTTAAGTTATCACCCAACCTTACTACTATCACACGACACCAATCACGGTTTTTACATTTGCAAAAGCTAAGTATAAGTAGAGCACTTAGTGATACACAGTCCTAATCATTTCTATAACAAGGCAATCATCCATGCGTAAATAATATTCATACATGGATATCCTAGGTTTAACAGGGAATAATTTAGGACAGGTAATATAAGGCTCAGTGGTCTTGGTCATACTACACAAAGATTTTTGCAAACATCAGGACAGGCATTTTATGCAATAAAATGGCTGCTACGGGTTGTGTTTATAAAACATAGGAGCAAAATGATCCAATTGAAAACGGATTGTGACTTGCCTTCGTTGACGTCCTCGGGGAGCTCCTGCTCGAAGTCTCCGGCTCCTGGTTCCTGCACCTCCTCCTCCGCGTACTCGAACTCTCCGTTAGCTACGCGACCGGCAAACAAGCAAACAAACACAAATAAATACAAAAGAAATAGAAGAGAAGCTCTACAAAAGATGAAACTGGTAGGAATGGATAGAGCTTGATTTTAGATGAATTTAGGAGGAATAATCGGGTCAATCGGAGTTCGGATGGTGGAGATATTGATTTTCCAGTGGAGGCTGTCGGTTTAATCCGGAAATAAATTCGGAAATGGATAACGGGCTGAGCTGCTGTGATGTTTGGGTTACTGGTTGCATGGGCCTGCGGGGAAGGTTATATGGGCCAGGTGCTTTAGGGGCTGGTGCTCACATTGCTGGCCCAGGAGAAAAACAGATCGGGAGAGAGGCAGAGAAGAGGATCGATACAGAGGAGCTGGTGCTCCTGTTCCTGCTCGCCATGGATAGACACCGGGAGCTCGAAATCGACACGGGGAGAGGGCAGGAAGGCGGCCGGAAAGTGGGGGAATCGAAGGAGGAGGCCATGTAGGTTCCATTTGAGGCATCAATTTGAGGTTTGATTGTGGGGAACGGCGGTTGCGGCGAGGAGGAGAAGAGGCGGCCATGGCTGTACAACTGGAGCTCGATTGGGTGAGCGGGATGGCGTGGGGATGGACTGGGGAGGTGGAGCTCGTGCTGGAGGTGTTCACCTTCGACTCAATCGAACCTGGGACGAGCCACGGCGGGAGATCGACGGCGCGGTCGCCGGGATTGGAGAAGACAGTAAACTCCGGCTCGACGGAGTTGGGGCTGGGTATGGTGGCTCGGTGGTGGTGCTTGGGCGACGGAGGAGCTCGTGGGAGGGGCTATTTATAGCCGGAGGCGAGGCGGGAGCTCGCCAGCAAGGATTGATGGGGGGGGCGACGGCTCCGCGTGCAGCTCTGGAATTGCTGTGCGGCCGTCGTCGCTGCTGTGCTCGAGCAGTGAAGCCTGGCGCTGGGCGGTGCGGCGGCTAGTGTGCAGCGCGGGGGGGCGACGGGACGGCGCGTACTGTTCAGCCCGGAGTGTGGTTGGAACGGAGCGGTGTGCTTCAACAGCGGCGATGGAATCGCTCGGGCAGGCGTGCAGCTTTGGGTGAGGGGACGCGAGCTGCAGAGAGTGGAGAGGGACCTGGGCGGTGCGTCGCTTTGTGGCGTGCGCGGCGCAGAGCGATGCGACGAGGCAGCAAGCGGAGCGAGGCACAGGCGCGGTGCTGGAGCGGAGCGACGCGCGGCGCGGGCAAGTGGGCACGGCCGGCATTGGCGTGCGGCTTTGGAGCGACGGGACTCGAGCGTGCAGCGAGAAAAGCGGCCAGTCAGTGTGTCGTCTAGCTGCGGGACGGTACAGAGCGATGGGATAGCTCGGGCAGAGAAGTGAAGGCGGTGGCTAGGCAGCTGGGGAGTGAAGACTTGTCTCGAGGTTGGTGCAGCTCTTCTGTGCTGGAGGAAGAGGAAGGGTGCACGAGCCGGTTGGGCCAGGTGGGCTGGGAGACAGTGGTGGGCTGGTCCGGGAACAGGAAAAAGGAAAGCGGACCAGGCCAAAAGGAAAAGGAATGACAGATTGGCTAGAAACGGCCCGAATGCAGAGAGGGAGAGAAAGATTTTAAAAAGATTTTGAAATCTTCCGACTTTAAATTTGGATTTGATTTGAGAATTTTTAGGGTGAATTTTCAGGGCGTTACAAACCTACCCCACCTTAAAAGAATCTCGTCCTCGAGATTCAAGCTGATCCTCAAAGAGGTGGGGATACTCCTTCCTCAAAGCATCTTCTCGTTCCCATGTAGCTTCTGCTTCTGTGTGCCGACTCCACTGAACACGATACAGACGAACTGTTGAACCTCGGGTCTGACGGGTTGTTACATCCAAAATCTTAATCGGCACTTCTCAATAACAGAGGTCATCTTGTAAATCCAAAGTCTCCACTAACACATGCTCTTCTGGTATTCTCAGACACTTCTTGAGTTGGGACACATGAAAGACGTTGTGCACATCTGCCAACTCTGGTGGTAGCTCAATCCTGTAGGCTACTGTACCGATCTTCTTCAACACTCGGTAGGGTCCGATGTAGCGTGGTGCTAACTTTTCACGGACTTGGAAACGACGTGTACCTCTAATTCGGGAAACTTTAAGGTATACATAGTCTCCAACTTGAAAACTTAAATCCCTTCTTCTTTTGTCTGAATAACTCTTTTGACGAGACTGTGCTTCCTTAAGCTTCTCTCTGATTTCTGCAACCTTTTCTTCCGCCTCTTTAACAATGGAGGGTCCTGTAAGGGAACGCTCTCCAACTTCTGACCACATCAGAGGTGTTCTGCATTTTCTGCCATACAACACATCAAAAGGTGACATCTTGAGGCTAGCTTGGTAACTGTTGTTGTATGAGAACTCAGCATAAGCTAGACTCTTCTCCCAGTCTTTGCCATAGGTCAATGCACATGCTCTCAACATATCTTCAAGTATTTGGTTAATCCTTTCTGTCTGACCATCTGTCTGAGGGTGATAAGCAGTGCTGAAATCCAACTTAGTTCCCAAAGCAGAGTGTAAGCTTTTCCAAAACCTAGAGGTAAATTGGGTACCTCTATCAGAGACAATTCTGCTGGGTACTCCATGTAGTTTTACTATGTTACCAATGTACAACTGGGCTAACTTGTCTCCTCCATAGTTGGTTCGTACAGGAATAAAGTGAGCGACCTTGGTGAGTCGGTCCACTATTACTCATACAGAGTTATATCCCTTCTTTGTTTTAGGAAAACCAACTATGAAATCCATGCCTACTTCATCCCATTTCCACACAGGGATTGGTAAGGGCTGGAGTAATCCTGCAGGCTTCTGGTGTTCTGCCTTGACTCTCTGACAGACATCACATTCTGCAACAAACTTGGCTATATCTGCCTTCATTCCATTCCACCAGTACTTTTCCTTTAAATCAAGATACATCTTGGTAGATCCTGGGAGG
Source organism: Eragrostis nindensis (assembly GCA_012490785.1). Lineage (NCBI taxonomy): Eukaryota > Viridiplantae > Streptophyta > Magnoliopsida > Poales > Poaceae > Eragrostis > Eragrostis nindensis. The sequence continues at coordinate 42,261 of JAAXCT010001437.1, forward strand.
ATGGAATATGCTGAGTTGTGGACTTCATCCATGATTATCTCTCGGAACTTTTCTTCCTGTGGTACACAGATTCTATCTTTATACCATAGAGTTCCTTTATCATCTACTCTGAAGTTTGGGGCTTTGTTTTCTCCAGTGTTGTTACGGATCTTCATTAACTCTTGATCCTTGAGCTGGGCTTGTCTGATCTGTTCATCTAGTGTTGGTTGTACACTCAGATTATTCACACAGGCTCGAGGCACTATCTCTAGATTAAGCTTCTTCACCTCGGTTAACAGGTGATCATTGTGGGTCATGAGGTAGTTGCAGTAGGCTTTTCTGCTTAAGGCATCTGCCACAACATTTGCTTTTCCGGGATGGTAGTGGATTTCCAAATCATAATCCTTGATTAACTCTAGCCATCTTCGTTGTCTCAGATTCAGGTCTGGCTGAGTAAAGATGTACTTCAAACTCTTATGATCCGTATAGATCTCACACTTATTTCCAATTAAGTAGTGCCTCCAAATCTTGAGGGCATGCACTACTGCTGCTAACTCCAGATCATGAGTGGGATAATTCTGCTCATGAGTCTTCAATTGCCTTGATGCATAGGCAACAACTCTACCATCTTGCATTAGGACACATCCTAAGCCTTGTCTTGATGCATCACAGTAGACGACAAAATCTCTATGAATATCAGGCAGGACTAACACTGGTGCTGTCTTCTCTTCAACTCTTGAAAGCTTCTTTCACAAGACTGGGTCCATTCAAACTTCTTGTCTTTCCTGAGAAGTTCTGTCATGGGTCTGGCTATCTTGGAAAATCCTTCAATGAACCGGCGGTAATAACCCGCTAATCCAAGAAAGCTTCTGATCTCTGACACATTTGTCGGCTGAGGCCAATGGGTAACTGCTTCAACTTTCTCTGGGTCTACAGCAACTCCTTCTGCTGTCAGAATGTGGCCAAGGAAGGCAACTTTCTCAAGCCAAAATTCACATTTACTGAACTTGGCATACAACTTGTGGGCTCTGAGTTTTTCCAAAATTACTCTCAGATGCTGCTCGTGCTCTTCTGCACTCTTTGAATAGATCAGTATGTCATCAATGAAGACAACGACAAACTTATCTAATTCCTCCATAAACACCTTGTTCATGAGATTCATGAAGTATGCAGGTGCATTGGTTAGTCCAAAGGACATAACTGTGAACTCATACTGGCATATCTGGATACAAAGGCTGTCTTTGGGATATCTGCTTCTCTTATCTTCAGCTGATAATACCTAGATCTTAAGTCAATCTTAGAGAAGTACTTAGCTCCTTTTAACTGATCAAACAGGTCATCAATCCTGGGCAGAGGGTACTTGTTCTTGATGGTCACTTCATTCAAGGATCTGTAGTCTACACACATCCTCATACTTCCATCCTTCTTCTTGACAAAGAGAACTGGTGCTCCCCATGGGGAAGAGCTGGGCCTGATATATCCTTTTTCTTGGAGTTCTCTTAACTGTTCCTTGAGTTCTGCTAATTCTGCGGCTGCCATGCGGTAGGGTCGCTTGGCTATTGGGGCTGTTCCAGGGATAAGGTCAATGATTAACTCAATATCCCTATCTGGTGGCATTCCAGGTAATTCTTCAGGGAACACATCTGGATACTCATTCACCACTGGTACTTCTTCTACAGTCTTGGTTTCCATTGAAAACACCATAGGGTCAGGTTTACTTCCAAGGGCTTGGCAAACTACTCGGGTTCCTTCATGGTTGGTCACTGTAACTATTTTGTCTGAACATGCTATGACACCATCATGCTTGGTTAACCAATCCATTCCGAGGATTAGATCTATCCCCTTGGATTTTAGTATCACTGGACTAGCTAGGAAGGCTACCCCACTTAGGGTGATTCTTATCCGCGAACAACCCAAGTGACACTTGATGTCAGCTCCGGGTGATCGGGTTATTAAGGGGGTTTTAAGCAGTACTGTAGGTACTTTATGCTTTTCCACAAAACTTGATGATATGAAAGAGTGCGATGCTCCAGAATCAAACAAAACTGTTGCAAGAACTTATTCAACAAGAAACTCACCAAGCACAACTCCGGGTGCGTCCTGAGCTTCCTGAGCATGGATGTGGTTGACGCGGGCACGTCCGAAGGACTGCTGTGTCTTCGCTGGCTGGTTGGAGACTTGGTTGGTTCCACGAGTGGCCCCAGACATCCTTGGTCCATTCACAGTGTTGGACTGAATGGAAGCAGCTGGCTTGTTCTTGTGGGGACAGTTGGCAATGTAGTGGCTAAGATCACCACAGTTGAAGCAAGCCTTGCGTTGGTTGGTCACTTGACCACTGCTGTACTGCTGAGTCTTGGTGTTGTTCTGACTCTTGTGAGGAAAGCTGGGCTGACGAGAGGCATTGGATGGAGTCCTGAACTGCATTGGGGCTTGACTCTTCTGACCTTGGGAGTTGGAGTTCCTAGGCCTCTGGAATCTTTCCTGCTGGCGGACTTCATGAGCTGCAAACTTGCGCTTCTTCTCCTTGGACATCTCTATCATCCTTTCTTCAGTCAGGATGGTCTGGTTCATCAGGGTGTTGAAGTCAGGATAGATGTGAGGAGTCATCTGAGTTCCTAACTCTCCTGATAAACCTTTCTTGAACTTGTTCTGCTTCTTCTTGTCAGTTGAAACTTCTTCAGGAGCATAGCGAGAAAGTTCAATGAACTTGCGGATGTACTGATTCACAGACATGCTTCCTTGCTTCAGCCTACGAAACTCATCTGCCTTGAGTTGCATGGTACCTTCTGGAACATGGTAACGGCGGAATTCTTCCACAAATTCCTCCCAAGTGATGGTTGTGGGATCATCGGTGGCTTCACAGTAGTTCTCCCACCACGCTTAGGCTGTCCCAGTGAGTTGATGGGATGCCAGGAGAACTCTGTCTCTACCTTCACAGTTGATAGCATCAAGCTTTCTCTGGATGTTCCTCAACCAGTCATCAGCTTCGAGCGGGTCCTCAGATCCTCCAAAGGTTGGTGGCTTGATTCTGACAAACTCAGCCATCTTACTCTGGAAACCATGCGCTTGCTGCTGACGGCGTTGGTTGTTGTTGTTATTATTGTTCTGCACAAGTGCTTCCAACAGACGGGTTTGTTGTGCCATAACTTCCGCCAGGGTAGTGAGCGGAGGGTTAGGCAACGGTCCATAGTTGGAGTTCTCAGCTTGAACTTCAGCATCTTGGTTCACTTCTTCTTCCCTATGGTTGTTGCGCTGGCGCTGTTGGCGCTGCTGGATCCTTGCAGAGCGTTTCGGCGGCATCTGTTTGAGGATAAGGGGGAAAGAGCATAAGATGAGAGAAGAACTTAAGGTCTTCTTTATGTTATCATTTAATTCTCTTGGTTATTATATTTTTTTTTTATAAAAGGGGAGCAGGGCACAAGGGCCTTGCTGGCACACACAACAAGCAATTCACACAAACAAGCAATACTCACAGGTTCACTAAAACAACAGGGGTACAACACTAGCGAAGAGCTACTAGCGATTACACTGCGACTACAAGGGACAAACTAAACTTCGAGGGGTACAGTCTTCCACAGACACTTTCTTGAACTCGGACCGGTAGCTTCATCCCATGATGATTGGATCTTCATCTCGGTAGACACTCAGGGGTCCTGGGCATCCATGAGGTTGGAGGCATCTTCCAGGCCTCTAACTGGGGAATCTTCACCCGAAGCAGTGGGGAGGCGATCTTCATTCTCCTTTGGAAAAGGCTGGGTCAAAGGGAGGGGCTCTTCTTCTTCTTCGACTTCTTCTTCTTTACCGTCTGCTTGAGAGGGCGGTGGTGCAGGAAGATCTTCTGCGTACTTCCTCTTGATGTTGCTTCCCGCAGAGCAGATAGGAGTCCCATCCAAAACGGAACGTTCTCCTACTCCGGGGATATGCAGAGTCCTGCAGTGGGCACGCCCAGCGAGATAGGCGGTGCCGACTAGCTTGTTGTAGCGGTCTTCTGCTGACTTCAAGGCTCCTGCGGCAGCAACAGCACGACTTTCTGCTTCTGCTTCACGAGCTTTGGCTTCAGCGAGCTGAACACGTAGGGTCCTAACTCGTGTCTCAGCTTCTTCAGCTCGAGTGATGCACCTTCGCAGTCTGGCTGTGGTTCCGTCATACAGCTCATCCAAGGCGAGCAGATAACGGGTCATGACAACCACTGTGGGATCTCTTTCAGCCATTCTGAGGCCTTCTATTGTCCTCATCCTTGCAAGCTAAGTGGGGCGCTTTCTCTCCATGGGAGGGAAAAACCTCATTGGCAAGCGATCGATAGGCCTCTCGTACATCTGGCACAAGTACCGAAGGGCCTTGCGTGCCACAGCTTGGTAGGTGTCTGCGAAGCGTGACCCAGTGGTAGTCACGTTCCAGGGCTTCATCTCCGGGTGGTCATCACTGGCTCCAATGTGAATGGTGACTTCACAACGCTCAGTGCCAAACTCTTCATATTCTCTTCCGACATACTCTGCAGGCTCCATAATGCCAAGTCTGACCATGGCATCACGTAGCACCTTTGGGAAGCCAGGGGTCTCCAAGCAGTAGTCGGTCACCCATCCATCTTCTTCCATCTGTAGAGAAGGGATTAAATAAGAGTTTTGCAAAAGAGGGAGAAAGAGCTAAGGAGTTTTCCAAAATAGTTTTTGCAAATAATTTTCACGTCCAAGCCTAAGGTCACGTCCTACAGCCAAGCACGGCTCTGATACCACCTGAAGCGCCCCGGATATCCCAGGAGCTAAAACACTTTATTATACCAGTTCCCTGGATCAGTCGCTGGTACAATCAAGTCTTACAACAGGTGATATTACAAGTCGCGACCTGGCAGGGGTCGATTGAGAAGCAACAAGAACACTAGCAGATAGACAACAGTAAACACAAAGCTAAACCAGAAGATGACTTCTAGGTCGTCAAACGGCATAGCGGAAGCAACTAAGCGGTAGACTAAAGCCACAGGCAGCTCGGGTGCGGACGAGACCAAGCTTAATCGTCTTCCTCACCGTCGGCGTCGACGAAGTCTGGATCTTCCTCTGTAATCAGCAAGCAAGAATGAGTACAAAAGTACTCAGCAAGTCGCAACCCTTACCCTACCATCAATGGATAAATGTATGCTTTTGGCAGTAGCAAGGTAAAGGCCATCAGGTTTAAGTATTGCAATAAAGTAAGTTTTACACATGCAGGGGTTCCGTTTATAAGGTATTTTAGCAAAAGCATCAAATTAAGATATTATGGGGTTGGTCAAGTTTTACGCTGCCGGACACCCCGTCTACGACAACCTTCGGCGGAAGGCCGGACCTATTCTCAAACAACTCACACATCAAGGAGATAAGCACCCACCCCCATGCTAGTTCTTGGACCGAACCAAAGCCATGTCCGTAACCGTGGACTCGGCTATTCGAATAGATTTTAACACTCTGCAGAGGTTGTACGCTGTACCCACAATCTGAGTGCATCACAAGCCACCGCGCTCGTGGGTGTGAAGACTCACAAAGTCATTACCCATCACAGCATCGTCCCGACTAATCGCCATGGGAGTTGTCCAGGGGTCTAGCCTCTAATCTAGGTCTTCGACCGGGTCGCACACGTCTGCATCACGTCCACCTGCTCCATGGGCTCCCATTGCATCTCCAGCCTCCAGACGATTAACAGACTAGCTGGCGGGGTTTAGACTAAGCCGTGCCGCATACACGGTAGTGTGGTCGCACTGAATAAACGGCTAGGTAGGATGTCACAAGCAACTCGGTCCTTAAACGAGCCAAGGCAATCATCTCCACATATATGAACCCACCACAGAGGCGGCATTCATCTCCCATATCACTTGTCATAAGCACACCACAGAGGCGACACTTAATCTTCCATAAATATCATCAGGATCACCTCAGCTCTAACCCAAGTTCATTCATTCATCTTTCTTAAGTTATCACCCAACCTTACTACTATCACACGACACCAATCACGGTTTTTACATTTGCAAAAGCTAAGTATAAGTAGAGCACTTAGTGATACACAGTCCTAATCATTTCTATAACAAGGCAATCATCCATGCGTAAATAATATTCATACATGGATATCCTAGGTTTAACAGGGAATAATTTAGGACAGGTAATATAAGGCTCAGTGGTCTTGGTCATACTACACAAAGATTTTTGCAAACATCAGGACAGGCATTTTATGCAATAAAATGGCTGCTACGGGTTGTGTTTATAAAACATAGGAGCAAAATGATCCAATTGAAAACGGATTGTGACTTGCCTTCGTTGACGTCCTCGGGGAGCTCCTGCTCGAAGTCTCCGGCTCCTGGTTCCTGCTCCTCCTCCTCCGCGTACTCGAACTCTCCGTTAGCTACGCGACCGGCAAACAAGCAAACAAACACAAATAAATACAAAAGAAATAGAAGAGAAGCTCTACAAAAGATGAAATTGGTAGGAATGGATAGAGCTTGATTTTAGATGAATTTAGGAGGAATAATCGGGTCAATCGGAGTTCGGATGGTGGAGATATTGATTTTCCAGTGGAGGCTGTCGGTTTAATCCGGAAAAAAATTCGGAAATGGATAACGGGCTGAGCTGCTGTGATGTTTGGGTTACTGGTTGCATGGGCCTGCGGGGAAGGTTATATGGGCCAGGTGCTTTAGGGGCTGGTGCTCACATTGCTGGCCCAGGAGAAAAAACAGATCGGGAGAGAGGCAGAGAGAGAGGATCGATACAGAGGAGCTGGTGCTCCTGTTCCTGCTCGCCATGGATAGACACCGGGAGCTCGAAATCGACACGGGGAGAGGGCAGGAAGGCGGCCGGAAAGTGGGGGAATCGAAGGAGGAGGCCATGTAGGTTCCATTTGAGGCATCAATTTGAGGTTTGATTGTGGGGAACGGCGGTTGCGGCGAGGAGGAGAAGAGGCGGCCATGGCTGTACAACTGGAGCTCGATTGGGTGAGCGGGATGGCGTGGGGATGGACTGGGGAGGTGGAGCTCGTGCTGGAGGTGTTCACCTTCGACTCAATCGAACCTGGGACGAGCCACGGCGGGAGATCGACGGCGCGGTCGCCGGGATTGGAGAAGACAGTAAACTCCGGCTCGACGGAGTTGGGGCTGGGTATGGTGGCTCGGTGGTGGTGCTTGGGCGACGGAGGAGCTCGTGGGAGGGGCTATTTATAGCCGGAGGCGAGGCGGGAGCTCGCCAGCAAGGATTGATGGGGGGGGCGACGGCTCCGCGTGCAGCTCTGGAATTGCTGTGCGGCCGTCGTCGCTGCTGTGCTCGAGCAGTGAAGCCTGGCGCTGGGCGGTGCGGCGGCTAGTGTGCAGCGCGGGGGGGGGGACGGACGGCGCGTACTGTTCAGCCCGGAGTGTGGTTGGAACGGAGCGGTGTGCTTCAACAGCGGCGATGGAATCGCTCGGGCAGGCGTGCAGCTTTGGGTGAGGGGACGCGAGCTGCAGAGAGTGGAGAGGGACCTGGGCGGTGCGTCGCTTTGTGGCGTGCGCGGCGCAGAGCGATGCGACGAGGCAGCAAGCGGAGCGAGGCACAGGCGCGGTGCTGGAGCGGAGCGACGCGCGGCGCGGGCAAGTGGGCACGGCCGGCATTGGCGTGCGGCTTTGGAGCGACGGGACTCGAGCGTGCAGCGAGAAAAGCGGCCAGTCAGTGTGTCGTCTAGCTGCGGGACGGTACAGAGCGATGGGATAGCTCGGGCAGAGAAGTGAAGGCGGTGGCTAGGCAGCTGGGGAGTGAAGACTTGTCTCGAGGTTGGTGCAGCTCTTCTGTGCTGGAGGAAGAGGAAGGGTGCACGGGCCGGTTGGGCCAGGTGGGCTGGGAGACAGTGGTGGGCTGGTCCGGGAACAGGAAAAAGGAAAGCGGACCAGGCCAAAAGGAAAAGGAATGACAGATTGGCTAGAAACGGCCCGAATGCTGAGAGGGAGAGAAAGATTTTAAAAAGATTTTGAAATCTTCCGACTTTAAATTTGGATTTGATTTGAGAATTTTTAGGGTGAACTTTCAGGGCGTTACAGACGTCCTTGCCATCTACATTCAATGCCTTCAAGATCAACTACAACACCAACAAGACCGTTTGGTCCATCAGTGAATTAATCAGTTATTGTGTTGAAGAAGAAGAGCGCATCAAGACTGAGAACATGAAGGATGTTGTGAACATGGTTGGCAACCTTAGTCTTAACTCCACTCCTAAGAATCAGAATGAGGCTAGCAGCAGCAAGCAAGGCCAGAAGAAGCATAAGAACAAAGGGAACAAGAACTTTGCTCTCAAGAAGAACAACAAGAAGTTCAAGAGCCACCAGTCTCAGTCTAAGGGTGGCAAGTCCTGCTCCTTCTGCGCCTCGCCTAACCACCTTCAGAAAGCTTGTCCAGGCTTTAAGGAATGGTTGAAGCAACAAGGTAATATTAAGTTTGATGTTGTTTCTTTCATTGATGAGTTATTCTTAGCAGATTTTTCCCCTAATACTTGGTGGATTGACTCAGGTGCCACCGTGCACATCTCTAATTCATTACAGGTATTCCGTTCGATCCGAACTATAAGAAGGGGGGAGCGAAGCCTAAGAGTGGCTAATGGAACGGCCGTTGAAGTTGAAGGCGTTGGAAGCTTCGACTTAGAGTTGCCAGGAGGCTTCCAGCTTCGTTTAGATGATGTCCTTTATGTTCCTAGTTTAAAGAGAAATTTAATTTCAGTTTCAGCATTAGATGATTCGGGACATGTGTGTGAGTTTAGCAACAAACAATGTGTGATCAAGTTTAATGAGGTTAATGTCGGTCTTGCTACTCGGCAAGGCATGCTTTATATGCTCTCTCTTAATGATTCTGTGATGAATGTTACTTCACTTAAGCGTAAGCGTGATAATGAGACCTCTTCGAATTTGTGGCATTGTCGCCTTGGCCACATTTCGAGGGGGAGAATTGAGCGTCTCATTAAGGACGAAATAATTGAGAAATTAGACTTCTCCAATTTAGAGCAGTGCATCGACTGCATTAAGGGAAAATATGCTAAGAATTAAGAAAGGAGCTACCAGGAGTACGGGCGTGTTAGAAATAATTCACACAGACATCTGTGGCCCTCTCTCGGTGACTTCGGTTGATGGCTATGATTCTTTTATCACCTTCACCGATGATTATTCCCGCTATGTACATATCTACCCCATAAGAAAGCGTTCCGATGCGCTAGAGATATTTAAGATATATAGACAGGAAGTTGAGAAACAGCACAACACCTCCATTAAGATTGTGCGGTCAGACAGGGGTGGAGGGGTGGAGAATACTACGGGAAACATGCTCAATATGGTCAAATTAAGGGACCGTTCGCTAAGTATTTAGAAGAAAATGGCATTAGAGCGCAATACTCCATGCCAGGGGAACCACAGCAAAATGGAGTGGCTGAGCGGCGTAATCGCACATTAATGGATATGGTAAGAAGCATGCTCAGTCATTCTAGTTTACCTGTTGAGCTGTGGATGGAAGCATTAAAGACAGCTGCCCACATACTTAATCGGGTTCCATCTAAGTCAGTTCCCAAGACCCCTTTCGAGCTGTGGAATGGGAGGAAACTGTCACTTAATTATTTAAGAGTATGGGGTTGTCCCGCTGAGGCTAAGCTATTTGATCCTCAGCAAAAGAAATTAGATTCTAAGACAGTGAGTTGTCACTTTATTGGATATCCTGATAAGTCAAAAGGATACCGTTTCTACTGTCCTGGTCGCTACGCTAAGTTCGTTGAGACCAGACAGGCGGTGTTTCTTGAAAACTCAGATATTGGTGGTAATTTCCTGAAGAGGGACATAAGTTTAGAAGAACTGCGGGTTGAGCTTCCCGATCCAGATTTTCAATCACCCACGACGGTGTTTCAGTTCGTACCGCCAGTTACTCCCCAGATAAGCAACACAGTGGCACCCACTGTAACTCAGGCGCCAGCAGTTCAGGCGCCAGAGATGCAGGCGCCAGAAGTTGAGGCCCCGGCGTCAGACGTTGGGCACCAGGCGCCAGCAGCAGAGGTACAGGCGCAAGCTGCGCCATTAGTACAACCTCAACCTGTCCTGAACCTGCTGTGAACGAACCAGAAGTAAGAAGGTCAAGCAGGCAAAGGAGACCGGCTATTCCTGACATTTATGAGACATACTTGAGTGAAGACTTGTATGATGTCGGAAAGATTAATGACCCTGCCAACTTTAAGGAGGCAGTTCAGAGTGAGAATTCCACTAAATGGATCGAAGCCATGGAAGAAGAGCTTAAGTCTATAAGTTCTAATCAAGTATGGGACTTAGTAGAAATTCCTGATGGGGTCAAACCAGTAGGCTGTAAATGGGTCTACAAGACAAAACGTGACTCTAAAGGGAAGGTCGAAAGGTTCAAAGCAAGACTCGTTGCTAAGGGGTTTACACAGAAGGAAGGGGTCGATTATAATGAAACCTTCTCTCCTGTGTCTTCCAAAGATTCTCTCAGAATAATCATGGCAACTGTGGCTCATTTTGATATGGAGCTACACCAGATGGATGTTAAGATTGCATTCCTCAATGGAAATTTAGATGAGACTATTTACATGGTTCAGCCGGAAGGTTTTACCATTAAGGGTAAGGAACATATGGGATGCAGATTAAGGAAATCCATTTATGGCCTTAAGCAAGCGGCCAGAATGTGGAACTTTAAGTTTGATGAAGTAATTAAGAGATTTGGATTTAAGAGCAATGATGTGGATCCTTGTATCTATATCAAATCTAAGGGTGGAAAGTTAATAATCCTAGTGTTGTATGTTGATGACATACTATTAGCCTGCAACGATAAGAACATGTTGCATGAGACTAAGAACTTCTTGTCATCTCATTTTGACATGAAAGATCTAGGTGAAGCCTCGTATGTACTTGGCATTGAGATACACCGAGATAGAGCCAAAGGAATACTAGGGTTATCTCAGAAAGCATACATTGAGAAAATGCTTAAGAGGCATAAGATGGATAAGTGTAATACATCTCCTGTCCCATTCCAAAAGGGCGATAAGCTTCATAAAGGTCAGTGCCCTAAGAATAATTTAGAAAGGAAAAGAATAGAGAACGTTCCCTATGCATCAGCTATTGGTAGCTTGATGTATGCTCAGGTCTGTACGCGTCCAGACTTGACATTTGCAACCGGAGTTTTTAGTAGATATCAGTCTAACCCAGGATGGGCTCACTGGGTGGCTGTTAAGAGGGCATTAAGATATTGTCAAGGCACTAAGGATTACATGCTCACATACAAGAGGACAGACGACCTTCAGGTCGAATGTTACACGGATGCCGACTTCGCTGGTGATAAAGATGAGTTAAGATCCACTTCTGGATACGTTTATATGCTAGCGGGGGGAGCAATTTCATGGAAGAGTGCTAAGCAATCTGTAACTGCTACATCCACGATGCAAGCTGAATTCGTGTCATGTTATGATGCCTCGGGACAGGCAAATTGACTTAAGAACTTTATTCCGGGATTAAAGATTGTTGATAGTATCTCGAGACCTATCACAATGCACTGCGACAATCAAGCCGCAGTTTTATTTTGCGCTAACGAGAAATTGAGTAGTGCTTCTAAGCACATCGACCTCAAGTATCTTATCGTGAAAGAAAGAAACCGGGACCACGTAATTGATATTAAGCATATAAGTACCGAGTTAAATATTGCGGAAAGGTTTACCACCATACCTCTTTGAGAGACATGTCCTTTATATGGGTCTGGTGGATAGCTTTGATAAGGTCCTGGTTTAAGGGCCATTAATCTTTCCCAAATAAGAGCAATAGTCCTGACAAGGTTTTCTAATGGAGGCTATGGGTAATGCTGTCTTAGTGTGCCGTGGGCTGCTGTCGACGCATTGGTCTAGTGCTCGCTGGTTTACTAAGGAGGGATTTAAGTTTAAGTCAAGAGTAAGTTTTAAGTTTAGTTGTTGACCCTTTGGTCAAGGGGGAGAATGTTAGTTTTCCTTTTATGTTGACCTGCGGGACAACAATTCTGTTTTAGAGAAGATAAACACAGAAAGAAATAAAACAAAATAACAGATAAAAGGGAAGCAAATCAGGGGGTCGGTTTCTGCCTTGATCGGGAGGCAAATCGATCTGTTTCCATCTAGAACTCGGCCCCGGACCTACAGAGCGAACCTATAAGTAGAGGGATACCCCACGTTTCCCTCACGTCATCCTATTCACCCTACCGATCACCTAAGCGCTCTGGAAGGCCTGGAAGCACGAGTTCCTCGTCCCGGGCAGTGTCGCTACCGCCCGGAGGGTTTCCGCCATCGCAAAAGGACGCTGAAAGAGAAGCTTCGCTACATCCCCGACAGCGCCCTCGCCATCGACGTCATCACCGCTTTACCGACTGCAATGGACACCACCGCAGCCGGTATGCTATCCGATCTACCTTTTCCGCATTAGATTAGTTATTTTAGGTCTTGATCTATTGCTAGACTAGTGATCCTGTTCAGTACTGTTTAGATCTCAGTTGATTCGATCTAACACTGTAAGGCTTAAAAAAAAAAGGCCAACGTTATCCCCAAAGACTGAGAAGGCCTAGCTAAACGCGCTGGAGCCTGGAGCGGAGTCGCCGGTTCGCCGGTTCGCCGGAGATGTGAAAGGCCGCCGGTTCGCCGGAGATGTGAAAGGAGCGGCGACGAGGGCGAGAAGGTCGGGTAGCCGCGCAACGCCGGCGCTTGGGGGCTCCTGTGCCCTCGCTTTCGCCGCCCGTCCGCAAGGTCTTTGATGGACCAATCAATCGTCGTCTCTCAAGGACGGAACTCGGCGGCGCCTTCGTTGTATGGAGGTATGTAATACTGCCGTACTCCGCTGATTAGGAATTAAGGAGCTTTTAACTTGTTGATTAGCGGGGCAGATGTGCCCCGTTAGTTACTGTGATGGTAAGAGGAACACCAATAGGCCACACTTATGCAGAGCAGTTACAGTTTTGTTTAGAATAAGATAAATTGGTCTTAAAGCACAAGAAGTTCCATGCTGCCTCCACCCCGTGCAGGAAACCGGAGAGAATAGTAAACAAATAAAAACTCCTGAACACACAACAGTCAACATATGTTACAAAGTAACATTGACAGCAACATCTAGATGACAACAAATAAGGAGCCAACAATAGCCTCTTGCTCAATATTTGGCTAACTGTAATGTAAGCCATATCTTTTTAGCTGATGAAGTAGGTTGGTCCCAAGCAGTTTCTTCCGCTTTCTTTGACATCAGTCGCGCCAACTTATCCTTGATCCAATGAACTTGCTACCGTCCACTTTGAAAAAAATCAGTGTCACCGTACTGTCTGCACATGGTAAATGAGATGCATATAGATCACCCATATAATCGTGAACTTTTACCGTATTGTGGGGGCATGCTAATTTGTGGAACTGCTCGGAGATATGATGTTCTTTGCTTCAGTCCCTGTTTGGGCTTGCTCATTGCTCGGAGATATGATGTTCGTTGCTTCAGTCCCTACTTGGGCTTGCTCACTGCTCGGAGATATGATGTTTGTTGCTTCAGTCCCCGTTTGGGCTTGCTCACTGCTTGGAGATATGATGTTTGTTGCTTCAGTCCTTATTTGGGCTTGCTCACTGCTCGGTGATATGATGTTCGTTGCTTCAGTCCCTATTTGGGCTTGCTCCTCTATATCTGTCTGGTTACTTATGTTCCGTCTTGTCCTCCTGAAATTGCTACCCTCAGGCTCTTCAGAGATCTCATCCTCATCCTCAACAGGACCTGCTTGATCATTGCTTCCAGATGCATTGTCTTCATGCCATAGTTCGCTCTTCTCGATGCCACAATGGCAAAGCAACGCCCAGATCAGGGTTACAAACTCGCCTCCTGACCTCAGGCTGCGCTTGTGTTCTTCTGCATTCCAACTGGGGGCAATGTGCACAAGCAATTTGCTCCACACTCCAGCCAGAATTTCCCAACGATCTTCTTCATTTTCTTTGATCAGGTCCTTTGCTAGCAGAGCACCCTGCTGCACTATGTCCAGCCTCCCATCCTCACTATCTCCTGCTGCATCCTGTGCTATTTCCATCAGTTTGGTATACCTACAATTTCTTAATTCAAAATTTGGAGTTCCTCACAAGCGTGTTTTAAAGTTGTTTCAAAGGTCAATTCAGGAACAATGAAACTATCCGGCAACAGGTCAGACTGAAAAACTAGCAGATATGCACAGTAACGCGACAAGCTGTTGGCAATGCGGTAGTTAGTCTGGAGTCGGCGTTCTATAATGGTACTCTCATCAACAAGGAACGGCTGGGGAGAACAGCAGCGGCCAGGGTTTTTCTGGCATGACCAGGCAGAGCGGAGGAACCCTGGATTGCTTAAGTCAACATGCTTGTCTTGTGCAAGACGGATCTCACATAGGCTTGTCGCAATGTGCCACACCAGGATGACCTGAGAACATGTATGCACTTTTGACCAGGCCCATTCCGGGTACCTCGAAGAGATGTCTGTGTTCCTAAGTGATAGAATGCCTCTGGGCAGCTGATGACCGGTTAGGCCATCTAATAAGCGACTGACCTCCTTAAGGACTGCTGCCTTTACGCATTCATGGACTTTGATGGTACCACCAGATTTTTTTCCATCAAGTTTCTCTGGAGTTTTTCCCAATGTAGCAGAGTGAGCCAGTTTCCCAAAGGTTGGCTTGTAAGTACACGACTCCAAGAAGTTGTACTGATCGATGTGTCCATGCCACGGGTCGGCAATTTTAGAGGTGAAGAATGAACCTGTTAAGCCCTCGGTAAGAGCAGCATTTCCCAGGCACCAGCTTTGACTCCGCACATACTTGCACACGAGGAGTAATCTCGTCCAGTTTGATAGCAGGTATGTGACCATCTCCCAGACCTCCTTGAACATCATGAAGAACATGAACACCCATGTGGTGACTACATCAACATTGATTCCACCCACCCGGAGTACAAGGTTTCCCTCCTCATAGTCATAATCAGCATCGCTCTGTTCGGGTAAATTGTAGAGGTTGCTGATGTCCACGGCCTGCCAGAGGGCAACAGCGATGGTCGCCATGGACTGCAGGAGGCTTAAGCAGAGAGAGGAAAGCCCTCGCCAGAAGACCACAGGGTAGAGGGTGTTGAAGTAGTCCCTGACGAATGCGACCTCCAACTCCAGGATCCTGAATGCCCGCCCGGCAGCTTGTGCGGCCGCCATCTCTGACGCCTCTGTATTGACATCAGCGATGACCTCTGAAATAACCAGTTGCCGTGTGCTCGAGATGCTTTCCTTGCTCAGGGGCACATCTTCAAGACGGCAGCGTAGCAGCCTCGACAGTGCAAAGGCCAGGCTCATGTCCTTATAAGTGCTGCTGGAACTCAGAAGTGGCCCAGGGCATTGCTGAATCTTGTCCAGTGTGATCAGCGACTCTGGGCGGGTGACATCAAGATGTACGATGTACTGGGGCCTCTGTATGTCGATCTTCTGTTTGGACTCTCCATAAACCAGGAAGTTTTGACCATTGCTAATCGCTTCACCGCCGTGCTGCCGGCCCAGGTACTCCGGGAGGAACTCTGAGCTCCGGGCATGCCACAATGATTTGACAGCCCTGCCATGTGCGAAATACCGGTACATGCTCCTCAGCTGCAGTATAGCCCACAGTGACCAGAGGGGCCTCACTATATCAGAGCCGCGCGTGCCATTCAGGACCCCTGCCCCAATGAACTGTATGACATTGGAAAACTGTGCTAACCTCCGCTCACGGTCGACAACGCCGTACCCGGAGAGATAGCCGAGGCTACCACGGAGACTCACTAGCACGAGGGCCCAGACCGGGAAGAGTGGATTTTTGAAGTTTGCGGATTGCATGGCTCCCAACAGGTACACAACTATGTGATCTGACACATTGTCGGCCGTCTCCATGAATATGCTTATTGTCGAGCTGCGACCCTGGTAGCGGAAAATTTCCATGATGAACATCGCAAGGAATAGCATTGTGACCAGTGACACTAAGGATTCGATGCGGA
Source organism: Eragrostis nindensis (assembly GCA_012490785.1). Classification (NCBI taxonomy): domain Eukaryota; kingdom Viridiplantae; phylum Streptophyta; class Magnoliopsida; order Poales; family Poaceae; genus Eragrostis; species Eragrostis nindensis. Next base: position 58,209 of record JAAXCT010001437.1, read on the forward strand.
TCAGAACAAAGATGTCTTCTTTCAACATGACGAACCAGGATGCAACAACTTGACGAACGTCAACCATTTTGTAAGCTTCTTAGTATTGCGTCCCTACAGAATAAATTTACCAGAATGAGTTATCGTTTTTTGTAGAAAGGACAATTGAGAAAAGTATTTAATAAAGGAATAGCAGAAAAATATTTTAATTAAAAATGTGATAAGTAGAATCATTGCCCACTTATTTTTCTCTGAGCAGGCCATGTTAACATGGTCCAACTGATATTTAAAAGCTCCAATATTTGGTTTTTTCCTCTCATTCATGAGATTGAGAACGTAAATATTGATATATATATATTTTTTAAATAAATGTATGATAAATTAGATTTTATAACATTTTTCACAAAGATAGATGAAGCCCTCCATTACATTGAGCCTCTACAATATCATCTTTGGGTGTATTTGGTAAGGTCCCGCCCGGTCGCCCTGCGATGCCGCCGTGTTACCGAGCCGTCAGCTGGGGCTGTCGGTGGGCCGGACCGGTCGGTCGTGGTGGTCGCTCCCAAATGGGTTGTGGACCCCTGTGTAAGACCAGGGAGGGGGTTCGGGGGTTTTCTAGGCCAGCGGGAGATGGTCTTCTATCTTACTGCAAAGCCCTGGGGGCGGCTTGCCCCCAGCTGGTCTAGTTTTTATTTTTTGGTAGTTTCTTAATTTGTACCAATATGTTGAGCCTCTACAATATTACCTCCTGCCAACGTGACACTGCTGCGCGTTTGCTATCTCAGCCGGGATCATGTTAAGCATGGAGTATATGCTGTTCAAGCATAGATCTGAGCAGGGGATGGGACAGCAGAAAAGTGGCAATTAGGTTGTCAAACTTATCTCGACACTCGCTTAGCAGGTCGACCCTTTGGGTGTTGTTCCTGTTCTGTTACGTACAGAACTGTCAGTTCTAGCATCCTCTTTGTCGATTTTAGCCATGAACACGTGGGAATCAGATTCTATCGAGTACTTCATCCCTAGTAGGGATGGCAATTTCACCCGCGGGTGCGGGTCACCCGCGGGTCCCACACCCGTCGGGTGCGGATGCGGGTGAAGTTTTCCACCCGCGGGTGACACCCGCACCCGACCCGCACTGACTCGGGCGCGGGCGCGGGTGTATTCTCCCACCCGCGGGTGACCCAATGGGGCCCGAGTAATCAAGTAACTCCTGTCAGCCCAGCCCACCAGAACACCACAGCCCAAGTTCTATTCCTCTCTCACTGTCTCACACGCCAAGCCCAACAACCCAACTCGCCTGTCCAAGTTATCCCCATCCACATCTCGCTATCGCTCTAGAGTCTCGATCGAACCCCGCCGCCACGCCCGAGCGTCGCTGCCACACGCGACGAGCACAGGCCGCGGTGAGGAAGGGCAGTGTCGCAGCCTGCGGGCGACGCACGGCGAGCAAGGGCACAGCAACGCGGGCGCGGTGTGCAAGGCAAGCAAGGGCGACGCGGGGCGTGCGCACGGCGAGCGCTGGACCTTGCTCTCCGCCTGCGAGCATCCATCTTATTCTCCTGACAGCCGATTTGCCAATCTTTGTTGATGTGCAGTGAACCTCGCTGCTACTCCCGATGCTTCTCAGATATCCAGATTCTGTTGCCACTTCCGGTTGGATATTATCCTTTCTCCTTTGCTTTTTTTTTCCTCCATCTGATTTGCTGAGAAAAGGGCACGCGGATGGAATCCATCCAATCTTTTTCTGGGACATGCTGATGGGTAGTAGTAGCTGCTAGTGCTGCGATCTTAATTCATGGATTTGGACTTTGGAAGAAGGAAGAGAGATGAAGCACGAATTCCACTATTCGCTTGCAGCCACCCGCCAGGCGCCCGAGACCCACCCGCCAACCGACGGGTGCGGGCGCGGGTGCAAGAATTCACCCTCGGGTGCGGGTGCGGGTGACATATCTCACACGAGGCATTTTTCTTCGCGGGTGGGTGTTTGCCTCACCCGACAGACCCGACCCGTTGCCGTCCCTAATCCCTAGTAGAACCGAAGTGCATCAATCATCCGAGCGCTTTCTCCGGCCCCATCATGGTAGGTTGGTCAGAAGAATACAAGGGATCTACCTCGATGCACTAGGTCTAGAAATCAACCTCCGGATTTGATTGACCAAGTACTTGGAGAAGGAGCTGAAGGTCAGGTCATAGACTCAAGCTCAGGATCGCTCGGCCCCTATGAGTACTACTACCCCGTCTTGATTACCACCTGCAGCCAGCCCCGGAGGAGCAGCTGCAGGTTCGTCAGCCACCATCTCCCATTCACCCTGTCCGCCGTCGGCTTGTCCCCACCAATACTCGCGCCATCAAGCTCCTAATATTGCCATCGTGTCTCTGTCTCCAATCCATCCACCTCCATGTTGACGGCCGCCTCAGCCAGCGTATTCTCCTCCGTCTTGACGATCTTGGGGCTTCCTCTGCCCCCGCTACAGGTGTTCCAGGGCGTGGACCACGTCCTGCAGCATAAGCACCCTCCTGGTGACCCTCCTCCGGTACTCACGCATGACGTTCCACGCTAGGAACCCGCGCACCGCCGTTTGCAGCCGCACCGCCTCGACGATCCTGCCGGCCGACGCAGGGATGGAGGCAGTTTGCCAGAGGGGAAAGAGGAGGCAGCATTGCGGTGGCGGAGGTCATCTCATGGGAAAGAGAGAGAAAAAGAAGGAATGTAGAAAGAGAAGGGGGGAAAAGAAGAAAAAGGTGAGTTGGCACTGTCATGTGGGACCTGGAGGCCGATGTGGCGAAAATCCATCTCCCAAAACCACCCAAGGGAGGAAAAAAACGGTTTGAACAGTTAGAGGGGCTGGTTGCGCAGTTTTGTAATTGGAGGGTTAAAAAAAACACATGATAGTTGAGGGAGGTGAAATGAACTTCACGCTTTACAAAGTGCTAATCCATTCAACAATTGCATTGGTTGATGGGCTTGATCAAAATGATTTGGTTTTAGAATGCACCATTACTCCTTGAACTTATCTCGTGGTATCATTTAGCTCCCAAACTTTCAAATTGTATATTTGTGCTCTTAAATTTGCTAAGCATATCATCCAGACCCAATAGGCTAAAATGCACCTCTAACTTCTCATGTTACTATTGATTAGTCATGGTTTGTTACCCAGAGCAGTGTTTTTACCCAGAGCAGTGTGTCACCATCATCATTCATATCGATGTGTACATTCGCTTGCATCATGGTGATTCTGATAGCAACGGGGCCATGGGTAGAGACAAGAGGTTTAGAATAGAAAGAGAGGAATGACAATTGATGTCCTATAAGCAACCACGTTAAAAACTAACACATGGGTATTTCAGGATTTTAGACCTAGATGACACATTGAACAAGTATCTGCAGTTTGAGATGAGGAATTAGATGGCTTTCTGGGGAAAGTTTAGGGATCATCACCAGTACATTTTACTCTAATTCTCGGTCCTGATTGTTTACATCTCAGAAGGATTCAAATGAATTATATGATCAAGATAAATGCATAACCATGCATGTGCAATGCATTGTTCCTTCTATTTGGTAGGATTTTATCCAGTTACTGAAATATATTGTTCAAAAATTGTGGACTCCATTTGATAGGAGTACATAATATTTGAATATTCATTCTATTTTTTGTGAATTTCACTGTTAATGTGATGTTATGTATGAGTTATTCTGTAAGTGAAAAAGAGCGCTTCATTGAGTTTCGGAAAAATATATGCTTGAAATTATCAATCAGGTGAAAAAATATAAAGCCTTCAAACTAAACTAGTTTGCAAGTTATGTAAAGTTCTTAAGTACTATATTTAGGCATGTGTATTGTACAACCACATATTTCATAATTGAATTCGACTTCATTTTTAATATTTGAAATTGACAACTGACGATGGAAAAGATGAAACTCAACATGAAATGTGTTTGTACATAAATCTTCTGTGCTGATCACTGGTGAACGTACATACCTTACGTACACAGAAATATAAGCCCGCTGAAGTATATTGTTTGTAGATTGCCTATAAAACCTTACTTGAGGCCTCCTATGACAAAGGGGAGTTCTTTTATAATTCAAACTCGATGATAAAGCATCCAATCCAAATTCACAGGGACCTAAACAAGCCAAGGCCTTTTCCCTCGGGAGCTGCAAGTCCGCCGCAACTGTGCCTGCACTGAAAGTGCAGTACAACTCTAGTAAACTGCTTGCGATCGTCACTCTAAAATCGGAATCGAAGGGAACAATTACTGCCGCTAAGCTGCAGGTGCACGCGGCTTATACGTACCTGGCTTCATAAGACAGCCATGAGAGCTACTGGATACATCCTCGGCGGAAGCTTATGCGCGAAATGCAGCTTAGACAATTGGGAAGCACATAGGGGATGCTCAGCCTATCTTCCCGCGTTGAGAATGGCACACTTGGGAAATAAGTAGAGAGATTGTTGGGCTGGAAGATGCGGTTGGTCCTTCCTTCCCAAAGTCTCCGTATGGTTCTGATGTATTTAGAAAAAACGAAATGTCTCTGTATGTATTACTAAAGAATATCCTGTCAAGTGTCAAAAAAAAATCCTGTCAGCTTGTTAATCTCTGCTGCAACTTGACAGTTTAGTTTTGTCCTCGATAAAAAAGATTTTGCAGCTGAGTTACCCACCTAAGCATGAACCAAACGTATTGAATTGGGTCCCAATTGTTGAGCACTTCCTATGTTTCAAAATGATTGCCCTAGTTATAAACCTGGGCGAGTAAAAGTAGAATCTATAATTTGCAATTGGAGGGGATGACCCACATGATTGTGCAAGTAGGCTGTCGATAGTCAGAATCATATAAGTTATTGCTCTTCTCTTTGTGGTTATGTTTTCTTGATCATCTACATTAGATATATAGTTTGCTAGTTTTATCCCATTTTCTTTCTACCTTTTAAACTTTCAATTATATTTTTGCATCAAATGATTTTGAATTGCAATTTATGTACTATTACAAGTTATGTAATCAGTTTTTTTGCTACGTTGTCTTGTTCTTTTAAGTAATGGCAGTAGTTTAAATTTTTGTAATTCTAGTGGTGAGTAATTTATAATTATCAGTATTCTCGATCTCGATTAGTGTTTCATTTTAATTGTAGTGGTGGATAATTTTCAAACATTTGTAAGGGTACTTGTTTTTAATAAAAACAGCATTTTCAAGGCCCTAAGGCTTAGAGTGAGCATGGAGGCACATATTTTTGACAAAATGCTAAAATAATATATGTGCATACTGGTTATATTCATAAGATACCTGATCAGAAATCTTTGAAGTCAACCGCTGCTAAAAAAATTGTGAAACAATGCTAGTGTATAAGTAATCATTAACTTGTTTTCCCATCTATCACACGTACTTACCCATTTCGATCAAGGAACAGAACATAAAACAATTGTTACTCAGGTATCTTTTATATGCGCAAGACACAATAATTGATCAACATCATCAACAGAGGTATATTAATTATTGAATATCCCTAGCTAGTCCCGGCCGGGACAATTGCTCAATGCAGTGTCTTCCTTTAGGATTTGCAAAAGCTAGGTTTCTCTTGGTATTATATACCTGCCCAATATGCGATCAATTTAGCAACATATTTGTTCATCCAAAATCAACTGGCTTAAATATAACATAAAGGTACATATCATGGTGAAAATATTTCTTCAAGTATGGCAATATAAATTTTTATTTAGGTATCTATCAAAAGCACGCCATGCAACTAATGATCATCAACATCACGATTCATCTAAACCTATCAATATGAGCTTATGCTAAAGAAAATAATAATTGCTAATGTTAGCATTTGACACACAACTAAAGACACTATCATTTTAGTATTAACATTCACAACATGCAGTTTACAATCAACACAACTGATAGAAAAAAAGTATGATTGTCAACCAATGCTCGAGACATTGTAAACACATGCAAGATAAAGTACTTTATGTGTACCTATACTAGACCTATATAAATAATGTCACATGCGGTGAACAACAGGATCGACAGCGGTGTCCCTAAATGAACATCATATTTTCTAATAACCCAAGCAGGGTCAACACAAGAGGAAGTTCACCAATCCTCTTTAAGTCTGCTCTTGTCGGATAGTTTTGGCTTGAGAATATGAAGTCTTCAACAACTTTGAATGCAACGAACTTGATTCTTTGATGGAATCAACTAGGACAACATGGTAATAACCCAATGGGCCTATAAAAGGACACCCCATGTGGCAAGTCGTTTCAAGTTATTGTAATCTGCGCAAGAACCTAGGTCAACCAATGCTCGAGACATTCTAAATACATGCAAGACAAGGGACTTTATATGTATCTATGCTAGAGATGTACTAAATTATGTCACATGCGGTGAACACGACAGGATTGACAGGGGTGTCCCTTAAAGAACATAATATTTTCTAATAACCCAAGCAGGGTTAACACAAGTTCACCAATCCTCTTTAAGTCTACTCCTGTCGGATAGTTCTGGCTTGAGTGAGAACATGAAGTCTTCAACAACTTTGAATGCAACGAACTTGAATCTTTGATGGAATCAACTAGGACAACATGGTAATAACCAGTGGACCTAGAACAGGAAACCCCATGTGGCAAGTCCTTGCAAGGCATTGTAATCTGCGCAAACACCTAGGTTAGGAACTTCCCAATCCCAAGTCGATGAGTTCAAAATCAGTGTTGTCTTATTATTGCATCCTATGTAGTAGGGCTAGATCTACTCGACATACAAGTAATACAATCCAAAATAGAACATTGGGCATTATATATCTTCTACTCAAGGAGTCCGAAGCTGTTCATGCCCATATTTATCAGGGATACGGATCCGCTGCCGTAGCCTATGGTCACTGACACACGGACCCGGCCCCCCGTGTCCATTTCTCAAGTCAGACTTTGATCCTTGGATTTAAGAAATTTCCAAATTTGAATCAGTCTTTGATCGATGACACTACTGACCCGTCGGGTGTCTTGATCTGCATGACATGCATGTAGATGATTGATGTTGTTATAAGTCCATTCAAATATTGTCAGAATTAACTGATTCTAAACTAGTACTCCCTCCGTTCATAAATAGATGTTACTGTTGACTTTTACACATTACGTTTGACCGTTTGTCTTATTAAAAAAATTTATGAAAATATTAAAATAAATATGCAATGATTATAATATATTCAATAATAAAACAAGTTATAAAAAAATAAATAAGATTTGCGTAAAAAATTTAAATAAGACGAGCGATCAAACGTGATGTCGAAAAGTCAACAACGACATCTATTTATGAACGGAGGCAGTAATAAAATGTTGGTAAAAATTCACATGACAACTTCACTTAGTTTTTGTGGCGTAGGAGATGTAGAACACTACACCATGACACACTTTTGGCGACAATAAATTCTTGATTAATATCAACAACTTATCATAAGCATATGAATCTCAACCAAGGCTTAGTCACATGTTATATTGTCCAAATAGAAAGGCGTACTAACCCTTTTTTTATTGGAACAAATAGCATGACATGTTTGGCCTAGAATAGTACACAATCGGTGGACATCATCAATTTTCCTAAAAATGTATAAGGACCATTGCTAAAACAACAAAAAGACTTCAATGTTGCGACATATATATGAGTCATATAGGCACCAGTCATAACTTGTGGTACATCGAACTTACAGGTTTTTAAAAACTCAAAAAAGGCAGGAAATACAAACGCTAAATCTTTTGCACGATACGTCACTTACAATCAAAAGTCAGTATATTTTACTTTTCTGAAAAACCTATAGTTTCAATTGAATCCAAATAAACATAAAATGCTCGACATAAGACAAATAATGGCTGTGAATAAAAATTGCTGAATGTAGGTCCATTGTGTATCTGGCTTTCTTGTACTATTGAAGAGTTTCCAAAGTGTGACAAATTTCTTTCTTTGCTGTTTGAAAATGTTTGTAACATTTGGAATCAAATCAATAAAATTATGACCACTTAATTTGGTTCTGTAACCAAAAATATTCTCCACCAGCGCAAACAGCAATTTAAAATATGTAAAAAAAATTCCTGCATCCAAAAGTATATGTTGTCATATTTTTCTCAAACTATAAGTTATATGAGTAGGGAAGCCCTGGCACTGCAGTAAAGCTGTTGCCTTGCGACCATAAGGTCGTGGGTTAAGTTCTGAAAACAGCCTCTTGCGGAAATGAAAGGAAAGACTGCCTTCTTTTTAATAAGTTATTATGACCATTTTTGAACAACCTATAAATTACGTGGCCTTTTGGACATACAGGTTTTAATGCTACATGATATATCAAAGAAGTATCTAAGATATGTGCCACTGGTCAGGATGAACTAAAATTTTGAATCAGATTGGTACCACATTTATTTATATATTTATTGTTATCATTGCTTACCCTCTATTGTTGTGCCTTTAGTAGGCTTAGTATTTCCAGCAATGCAATTGTTTCTTTTATTTTTTGTGTGCAGAAAAATAAGTTGGCTAGAACTGACGAGGCCTAATTTTGCTCAATGTATTTCCAAGATCATAATACATGTATTTTTTAGTGTGAGTAAACCTGAGAGAAGCAAAAAGTTACTTTTGAAGGTTTAGTTATAGAAGCCCTACCAAAAGGAATGTTAGGACGTTTGGTAGTGCAGTTTCTTGCTTCTTGTTCAATATTGCTCGCTTCGGTGGTAGCGCCAGCAGCATGATTGTGGGAATTGGGAGCTTTTGCATTTTCTTGGGAGAAGTTAATTTCTTTATAATTCATATTGAAAGCCTCGAGTAGAATGTTTAGCAATATGAACCAAAAGTTGACTGTTTGTCACAAACAAGCAGAACCATTTCAGTATGTTTGTTCTGCACAACACTCTTCATTGTAAACACCAACTTATCTAAAAATATCAAAGTCAACCAAGACTTGGTGATATATATGTTACAACAACTTTCATTAATTTTTTTTATTTTGCTGCAAATTGCATGGCATCTTTGACCAGGCCCAATAGACAATTGACCAACATCATCAACAGTTTAAGTACCCATAGGTACATGTTGATAGTTTATTTTTTGATATGAAATTCGGCATTTTACCCCCACTGAAATTTTGTGTACATATCTTGGTGGTGATTCTTCTTTTTAACTAGAAACTAAGGAAACGATGAGCATTATAGTGACTTCATTTTTCTCAGTAAAAAAAAGGTAATTCTCTCAATAAAAATAGAACATTGTACATGTTTCATAATTGTTCTTGCCAGATAAAGGCAGTACCACTTGGGTGCTTCTGATCTGCACGGCATGCTGTTGATTATTTCCTACTGATTCATCACAAAACTACCAAAGTCAACCGACTATAAAAGAATAGTAAAATATTGTGTGAAAATTTCAAAACAACTTTGGTTTATTTTTTGCAACAGAGATGCAACGTCATTTTGATACGTCAGCAATGCCATCCTATTATCTAAAGTATCGAAGTCAATGAAAAAGGTCAACGATATGCTATGTTGCAAAACATAGAAAGGTACAACAACTTTTCTAAAGCTTTATCGCAAATAGCATGGACCTAACCATTTAAGAAGTTAATCAACATCATCGATGCTCTTAAAAAAAAAGGAGCATCACCGTAAATAAACAGTACAACTTTCCTTCAAAGTATGCGGTGTGTATGCCATGGCATGCATCTAGCCACTTCACTTTGAAGCTGTCCTAACATGCAACTACAACTATCCGATGTATTATTGAAGGATCAAAGACGTAGCATCAGCTCTGCCACATAGTCTTATTTCTTAAACCACACCAGTTATTGCCCTAAAAAAGACCACATCACTTATTCATAAATTCATATGACGTCAGATTAAAGAAAAAAAGTTAGTACATTATGCTCCTGAGTAATCTATAATAATGAGCCCAAACAACCATTGATACACTTGAGATTTTCGGTGGCAAATCAACTTGAACTTACATGAGTTTCAATTTTTCTGTTTAGGAGATACATGAGTTTTAAATTGGGTGGCAGATCATGTTATTTTATCTGTGCTGAGAAAGGAGAAGATTAGTGTTAGAGTATATATGGTAGGTTAGATATCTAGGACTGTCATATGCATCTCCGGAGGTGTCTTGCCCTCCAAGTCATGTACTATCATATATACCAGCTGAGAGGCTCAATGCAATACAACCCACGCATTATACAACAATCTGATTTCCAGCGCCCAATCTATTCATCTTACAATTAGTAGCGGCACTCGTCCAAACACAAGATACTACTAGTAAGGAATAATATGGAGCTACAGTCCTACGCAGGTGACTTTGCATCTGGCAAAGGGATGAGACTCTCATCCATCTGACCTTGCATCTGGAAAAGGGAGGAGACTCATCCATCTGTTTCTAAGGTGTAATTTTTCAAAAGGTTGCGGGGCATCGATTGGATTGGTGATGCCAGTGGCACTTCAGCCAAACACAGCTCGTCTAAATCTTCAAACGAACGCTAGCTGTTCCATTTTACATGGATATTACCATCATCATGTCCCCGGAGGATATGGGTGGCAAGGAATAATTGGATCTTCAATTATGTTGATCCCACAGTGCAATGCTGCAAGCTAGGCAAGATTTAAGCATGAGTTCGCTATAGTGTTCCACAGAGCAGAAGCAAAAGTGTACTTCCCAAGAAGAAGGATGGCTACAATCCATATCATGTACTTTTGTTTCTTTTTTCGTTTCCCCCTTGTCTTTGGATTTTTGTCTAAACTTTTTTATTCTTTTTTACTTATCAACATATTAAAATCAGTAGGGCTTGCCCCTCCTGTTTCATCAGGAAAATAAAAAAGCTCATCCAAACATCAACCATTTGTGCGAAAGGGCATATAGCCTAGGGGTTACAAGAGCCTCAGTAGCACCTCAAGTCTTGGGTTCGACTCCCTGTGGGAGCGAATTTTTTGAGATTTAACTACATTGTGCTTTTACTAGGAGATGACATCCCCGTCGACAGTGACGCGTCTTGATGACTTTGTGAATCTCAAGATTAGCCGACCGAGTCTTTCGGAGGCCTTCATAGGGGTAGAGGTTACGTGCGTGTGTTCATAGAGATAAGTACTCATGCGTTTTTATAAATATCTGCTCCTTGTTTCACAAAAAAAAAAAACCAGTCCTTTATATAGGTGGCAGAAAAGGCTGTGTGCCACTCAAACAGAGGGTAGTACCCTTGGTTCCATTACAACGGTTTGATCAGAAAAAGGTGTTCTTGAGGCCGGAAGATCAAATGTCGTGGATGAAAAGACAATCTACTAATGCTTCATAAGTACGGATTTTGGGCGTCTCCCAAGTATGCATGTTTGGTGTGAAAAGGCATGTAGCCTAATGGTTACAAGAGCTTCAGTAGGACCTTAGGTCCTGGGTTAGATGTTATGCTTTTAGTAGTAGGCGACGTGGACTTCGTCAATCTCGAGAATTTGTCGGCTCAGTCTTCGAAGATGCTCATAGAAACTTGAGATCAGCAGGTATGTTGTCTTCCATTTTCATCTAATTACATGAGGATTCATTTCTGTTCCTTTGCAAACAATTTGCCCCCTGATATGTGCTTCTGCTTCATTATTTTTTTATGACAAAAGGGATGGTCCTACTTTGTATTGAATTGCAAAATGCTTCGATCTTACAGGTGAAAGTTGTCATCATGTACATTCAGATTTGTTTTCCTGAATTTTAAGCAGTTCCACAAGTGATCGATGGAGGGATACAAATTTCATATGATTTATACTGAAGCAATAATGTCATCACAATTCCTTTTATTGTTTTGCTTCATCTAATTACATGGAGGATTCATTTTTTCCTTTTGCAAGCAATTTTATCCCTGGTCTGTACCTCTGCTTAATTCTTTTTTTTCCTCACAAAAAGGATGGTCCTGCTTTGTATTGAATCGCATAATGCTTCCATCTTACAGGTGGTTCGTGCTCGGATCGTGCAGCAAGGTTGTCATCAAGAACATTCAGATTTTTTTTTTCCTGAATTTTAGAAGTTCCAAAGTCCATACCGAGTGATGGAGGGATACAAATTTATATGATTTATATTGAAACAATGATGTCATCACAATTGTTTCTATTGTTCTGCATGCTTACTATGTGTCAGAATTGCTGCCGTTAAAAATAGGTTCGTTCTTGGCTTGTTGCAGCATGTCATACTGGGGCAAGAAGTTTGTTTCATCTATTTGAATTGTCCTTTCCAAAGACAAGCAAATATATAGCATAGAACTCTAAAAACCAAATATATAGCAAAGATGTCAATCTTTTGTTTGCCTATAACATTCATGCTATTTATCTCTCATGTACTCATTTTAACATTAAATGTGTGTGTAGTCAACCCACTACTAACTTAAAAACCATCCCTAATTCCACTACAAGAAAAAGGCCTTCTAAGCACGCTTCTATTGATACGCTTTATTAAACATTAATACATTAGCACCTAAATACGTTTTTTGCCACGGTATTGAGATCATTTAACACGTTATTAGATACGTTGTTAACGTCAATGGCAAAATAAACATGTTTTTGACATGATTTTGATGTCAACAACCCTATAAAGATGCTTCTTGACACGCATTGAGAAATTATATGGTATTTGACGTACTTTCATTCTGTTGGTATCCCATCTAAACACGCTTCTTGACACGTATGTAATATCCTCTAAAGACGCTTCTTGACACGCTATTTAGAATGCTAGAGACGTCAAAACATTCAGATAGCATGAGCTAAGAGAAATACATATCTTACTCTAGTCATAGTTGCACATGAGATGAGTTGGTTAAGTTTGTTTGTAAGAAATGAAGAGGTCATGGGTTCAAGTCCTGCGAATTGCGTGTGTCATACTTCCTATCAGCATAAGGAAACAATATGGTTTTGTTTTTTTGCAATGTTCTAAATAGCAACGCTTTAGAATGTTGCTAAATTAATAGATACGTGACATCAATGTAACTATAAAAACATGTATAAGTTTATAGATACGTATCTAGCGTCACTATGAATTATGTTATATCCGATAGACACGCTTTTACAATGCATCTCTACAGGCACATAACACGGCACGTGCGGATATACCCCCAACACGTTTTTTGAAAACGCATCTATATTTCAATAGAGATGAAATAAACGTGTCCAACATATAAATAAAGCGTATCTATAGGGCTGTTTTTCTTGTAGTGTTCCCGCAACAACGCGCAGAGAATTCACCTAGTTATACTATGTAATCACAAAAAATAAAGTATACATGTTTGGCTGGAGTTTTTACATAGAAAAGGAAAATCAAATTGTAAAATTACTATCGTCAAAAATATCTAACATAAAATATTATATACTTATATAAAAAATATAAATAGTATTCCTAAAACAACATCAAACTTGTCAGCGACTATATGATGACATCGCAGCACACCGACCACAATGCCTGCCCACGCACCATGACGGAGTACATGTATATAGTCGTCGGAGAGTACAATCCGTTCTAGAAAATAGAAAGGTCACACCAAAAGTTTAAAGTTGCCACAGATAGCATGGTAAACCGAGCAATGTATGCAGTTGATCAACATCAGCAATATTAAGGCATCAGAATTATATATGCCATTGCTAAAAATAAAACAGAACAACATACTGCATTGAAAACAACAACTTGTTTAAAAGTATTAAAGTCAATCAAGGCTCGATGGTATCCGAGCATTCTTCATTGAAAAACACCAAGTTATCTTCAAATATCAAAGTCAATCGATGCTCAATGATATGTTGCAGCAACTTTCCTTAATTTTTGCAGCAAATAGTATAGTATGTTTGACGTAGCGCTGCATGTTGCAGCAACTTTCCTTGATTGTCGCAGCAAATTGTCTAAATCTTCAAACGAAGGCTAGCTAGCTGTTCCACATGATATGTTTGACGTAGCTCTGTTTGCCACAATAGTTTTCATCTAAATGGCAAGATAACCTGTAATTACTACCTTCGCAAAATATCTTTGATAAATTCGATTATATACATATATGAAAAAACTCAACATACGGTCAAAGGTAAAAAAAAAAAGGTTTTGACTGCATGCTTTTACAGGAGGAGTATCCTAGTATGTAGATCGGCACTTAACTAAACCGTTTGAAGGAGAGGACTAGCACCATAAACTAGTAGCTTTGAGAAGAATCGGGGCGATGACCCCACGAGTGACTCCAACCATGAGAGCTTGCTATACTTCATAAAGGAAGGTTGTACGCCCTTTGTTGAGCAGACAAGCGATCGAGATGAGTGGTGCATCCAGCGTGGAGTTATGGGTGGCGATGAGCACGCTGCTACTGCTCACCAAGTTCGCGGTGACCTGCATCGTGCCCCGGTTGTTCTCCTCCCGGCGGCTCCTAGCTCCGGCCGTTCGATTGCTGCTTATACTCAACTACTACTCTGTGAGCTACACACTCGGGCTCATGAGCCCTTCTTCCTCCTCGGACGCAGGAGCTGCGACAGTGAACGATTTCTTCCAGGTATGGGCTGTTCTCATCGTCACCATGCAGGACAGCGCCCGCATCGGACGGCCTTACAAGCCAAGGGAGATGACCTTGGTTGATCTCCTAACCTCCTTGTGGTCGGCCAACGAACTCCGGTCGCAAACACGGCCGGTCCTAAAGGTGCCCCTCTGGATCATCTGGTCCATTCACGCGGCGCGCATCGTCTGGTACTACTTCGCCTCCAACCGGGCGTCCGAGGCCAGCCTAGACAACATCAAACTTGTCAGCGACTACATGAGGACATCGCGGCACACAGACACTAATGCCTCCCCAGGCACCATGAAGGGGTACAGGTATATCGTCGTCGGGGAAGAACAACAGAAGTTGTACATATCACCGGCCAGCTTCACGCTCGAGATGGACCTGACGAGACCGGAAGAAGCTCAGCTCCTCACCGTGGAGAAGATATGGGAGCAAGCTCAAGACAGAAGCGACAGGCTGCTGAGTTGGAGAGAAGACCCCGACAGCCGGTTCAAGGACGCGTGCCTCTCCTTAGCCCTGTACAAGCTGCAGCGCCGCCGGTTCTACAACTTCCCCATCGCGGAGGCCGCGCACCCGGCTACAAGGCGCCTCGTCTCCGACGCCATCCTGGAGGAGGGTGCGGATGGCAGCTACGAGCGGGCGCTCCGCATCACCGAGATGGAGCTGTCCTTCCTCCAAGATTTTTTCTACAGCAAGCATGCGGCGGTGTTCGCCGGCGGCATCCCCTACGTGAGGCTGCTGCTGTCCCTGCTCATGACTGCCGCCGCCTTGTACCTGTTTTATGCTGTCCGCAACATACCTGACTCAGGAACAGCCCTCACCGGCAACGACAAAGTCGCTAGGATCACGCACGGAGGTTTGGTCACCCACTTCGTCATCGCCGTGGTCGTCACCAGGGAGCTCTTTGAGGTCTGCATCTATGTGCTCTCACAGTGGACCAAGGTCTGGATCATCTGCAACTACATCAAGCTGAAAACGGCCCAAGGACGAAGCCGTCAAAGCCGTGTTGGAATGATCCAACGCCGGACGATGGAGGTGATGGCGCGGATCATGTTCCGAGTCATCAGGAGGGGCCGATGGGATCAAGGTATTCGCCAGTACAATCTGTTAATGTCTGCGCGAACCAAATTCCTAGGGCCCATTGTCTTCCGGAAGGTCAAGCTGCATACTCATGTAAAGAGTGTGGTGTTCCAGACGCTCAAGACCCTGATCATGGATGTTCCACCTCCTCATCAAGAAGGCAACCATCGTCCTCCTGCAGCAGAGCCTTCCGCTCATCAAGAGCCCCAGGCAAATACGAAACAGATGAACAACCTATTGAAGGAATACTTCGTGCGTGCCTTCGGAGACACCAGCGCTCACACATCGTCACCGTCACCCCCACGCATCCCCAACCCTGCCGGAGAGCTCCCAGGAGAGACCCAAAAGATTCTGGTCTGGCATGTCGCCACCAGCCTCTGCCAGATCAAACTAATGCAGCAGCTGGAGCAAGCCGGAGAGAGCGCCCACGCCGACCTGTACACCCTACCAAAGCCCTTCTTCGGCGACTTTGCTGCTGTATGGCCGCATTACGTCGCCGCGGTGAGCCTGTCCAACTACTGCGCGTACCTGGTCACGCAGGCGCTCGTGCCGGACAATGGACTCGCCGTCAACATGGTCTTCGACGCCATCCGTGATGATATCCGCAATGACTTGAGCAGGTGCCGCACCATGCCACAGATCCACGACAGGTTCCAAGCACCCGCAAGTCGGCCGACGACGATTCTAGTCATGGGGGCGCAGCTGTCAGAGACTCTCTTGGAAACGTATGGAAGGGATGAGGTCTGGCAGCGGCTGGCCAAGTTCTGGGCGGGGTTCCTGCTGTACCTGTCGGCATTTACAAGGGCGGCCAAGCACCAGATACATCTCCAAGGCAGGGGCGAGTTCACCACGCACCTGTGGGTGCTCCTGTCACACGCTGGCTTCCTCGGTCCCGCCCACGGGGAGCAATTGCTGGATCCCGACGACCGCAACGACGCCTGATCAGTTTGTGCGCAAACACGCTTTATATAGCCTTTAAACGTGCTGTATCCACACAAATCTAGTCTAGTCAAATGATTGTAAGTCGTTCTCGAGTCCGAGCTAGCTTGGTTAGTATGAACATCACCTTGATTTTGTTAATGTAAAATTACAATGTTGGTGCTTATCTCAAAATTATGTTTATGCAACTATGTGTTTATGAACTTATAAATAATGAATCCAAATTTACACTCGTTTGTGTTTTTGTGTTCACATTATAAGCCACAGCTCTGTTCCTAACGAACAGAAGCAGAGTGGTCTCATGGCGCTATCCGCACATCAAGTATACTTGTGAATTGTTCCCGATCAGAAACTACGTGCTTCTTCTGTTCTAAAATAAGTTGATTTTTAGTTTTAGTATCAAAAGTAAAACAATCACCAACATCTACATCACTAAATAAGTACATCATAAAAAGATATATCTAACGATGAATGTAACTATACTAGCTAATATGGTAGCAGAAAAATAGATACTCTTTTTTCTATAAGTTAAACAAATCACCAACATATTTCACTGGTAATTGCAACAGAGTACGTGGGACACAGCTCTCCTGGTGCTGTCCCAGCCCCTCAGCTGTCTCTTGGCAATGCAGAGGGCTTTGGGGCTGGATTCTGTAAGATACACCCTCAGGAAGACCCGCCTCCCTAGTGATGAAGCAATTGATTCAGAATAGAAGTTCATCCCAGGGTTTGCCCCTGGTCCGAGTGCTCTCAAGTAGTAGGAGTCTTTTGCTTATGTCAGTTTGAGTTCCAGCTTCTGTTGGGTTCATGGTCAATGTAGTAGTTTTGATGTCATCATTTATGGTTGGCTTCAAGGGGCCTTCTTACAGCTTGAATAGTAATATGTTTTCAGGGTCTGTAGTTGACTGCAACCGTTTTGCACCGACCACTACTCAATCCGGACAGATTTTTGACTTGGCCAAAATCTATGGTCCTTATGATTCTATACCTAAAGCTGAGTTCATCAACTGGTTGTACAAATATGATGCTTTTACCTTTGATCTATGCCTGGTGGTTGGAGATTTCAACTTGATGCGCAACCCTGAACTAGGAACAAACCAGCTCGGGTTATGATGACGATACAAGTCTAGCTGGAACAGGTGTGGCAGTGCGTTGTGGGGTGCTGGCCGCTGCAATGTAGCGGCTGTTGCGCCTCGTTCCTGTGGTTCTGCTGCAAAGTGGCTGCACTGCAATGGCCAGGCAGTGTGCTACCTTGCATATGGCCGAAAATTGCATTTTGGGGTGTAGGAGAGAGACGACTTTGGGCACAAGAAAGTTTCTCTATAGTGCTCTAGCAAACTCTATGCGCCAGGTATTTGATCTACAGGACATAATCCGCTAGAACGTGAGGCAGGTTTGCCTCCAAGAAAAAATAGAAAGTAATAATAATGTGTGTGTTCTGATGTTGTGAAACTGCTAGTAAGCATGGATTATGGATTCGATCTACCAAAATTTGCGTACCTCTGTTCAGCCCTCTTGATCCGGTCAGGCCCTGGAGGAGACCTGCCGGCTCAATGTCTAGGTAGCCGAAAAGCTCCGGACATCGCAGCTACAACGGACGCAACGGACACGCTCTGAATAGCGGCCGGCATTTCGTCGAACACCTGGCGGGCGTGCTCAGGCAGTGAACAGGCAACGCCTGGACTGGCAACCGGCGTTTGCTCCGCGTCCCCCGGCGAGGAGAGAAAGGCCACAGGAGCGATAACGGACGGCCGTCCGCTCGGGCTCCCGCGCTGGCGACGGGCAAGCACTTGCGGCGCGCCGGCGATCCCCGCTCCTGGCGTCAACGGACAAGAGGTCGAGCAGCATGGCGCGACCCAGAGTCGGTCAATGTTCAAATGAGTGGATTAGAACGGTCTCTACTGTCCTTCGTCCCGCGGTGTATTGACTTCTCCTGGGGAAGGTTTTTTTTTTCCCCCCTGTTGGATGTATTGGCGGCTCTTTGTTTTTGAGTTTTGACACCAGTTCTACGATTAGTTGTGTTCATTTTTGCCGTTTAGATGTCAGTGCTAGACCTGGAACTGAATTTTCAATATCTAGAGTTTAATGGACTTTTCCTTGTTGGATTCAAGTGGATTGAATTTATTTAGATTATAGATGTGTATGGATGTAGCCTCCAAACTCTATATGGACTATCGGATATTCTCTGAATTAACATTAGATCTTAACTTTACGTGACACCCACGTCAAGAGCTGGATCCTAAAACTAAAAGTTTGCGTTCACACTTAAAATTTCATCGAAATCGATCGAAATCTTTAAAGATGACTCAGCATGACAGTTAGCTACTCTGTGCAAATTTTTACGACTATATCTATATATAGGACTCATGTCAAGAGCCGAACTCTAAAACTAAAACTTCGCGTTCACACCTAAAAATTTCATCAAAATCAATCGAAATTTTTAGAGATGACTCAGCATGACGGTTAGCAACTCTGTGCTGTCCAGCTATATCTCTATAGGGAATCACGTCAAGAGCCGGACCTTAAAACTAAAACTTCGCGTTTACACTTTAATTTGTTATCAGCATTAACTGAAATTTTTAAAGATGACTTAATATGAGGGTTATTTTTGTGTAAATTAATAAGGCTAAGTCACATTCATGGATAATTGGATGGACTTAGACTGGATTAGATGACGGGACTTCTCAACTGGATTTAGACTGGATTAGGATTTTTTTTAATTGGATTTGATTTGGACTTTGCTCTTTAGATTCGGATGTAAATCCAGTTCCAGGTACAGTCCGTGCCCACGCAAAAAGAACCGCCTCTCCTCGTCATCGTTAAATGCTCCAGTCTCGCCCATCATCCTATCAGAACGTACACTTCTTCTTCTTTCTTTCTTTCTTTTTTTTTTTTGAGAGAGCAATATCAGAACATACATGTCCAACAACTGGACGGTGTGGCAAGGAAAAAAAATTCTTCACTTATAAAAGGTACATCAACTAAGAACGAGCTTGATTCGTGGCTGCGCTATGCCACACTTTCTCTGTCAATTGTTCGTCGGCCGCCACAATTTTAAAGCGCCACAATTTTTTTGTTGTTGAGACCACATGCCTCAGATTGAATCCATTATCATATTTTTTTATCTAAGATAAGAGTTATGACAAGATGTGGCCATGAATCAAACATGTCATTTCCTCGCAAAATAAAAGAATCAAACATGTCATAAAAAAATTGTTTGTATATTTTTTCAGTAACATAATTGTTGCTTTTACCAAACAAAATGATATTGAACAATAAGAACATTTGAAAATTGGAATCTGAGCTCACGCACAGAACATCAATTAACAGTGAACAAACGATTTTTTTTGTGACAAGAATAAACGATTTTGTCACCACAGAGTGACAAAAATTAGAGCCTATTTGGTACGCCTGATGTCCCAAACATTATTTTTTAGAGAAAGTGATTGTATGCTGATTATATGCCGTGATTCTCTGTATTAAACTAAGAGACTATGAGCTGAAAAAAAAAGAGATTTTCTTTAATTTATTTAATGAAGTTATTTTCCCTCCTAATTTTTCAAGTTTATCTTAGAGAATTATAGAGAATCACTTTCAGCCACATAATCATTTTCTTGCAGAAGAGAACCAGCTTTCTTCTCAAACGGGATTACTTTCAAGGATCTCTACCAGAGAAACCCTTTTAGATTTTCTTTAATTTATTTAATGAAGTCATTTTCTTGCATGAAACAATGGATTTTGCTAGGGAGAGAAAATAGGTGAAGGACAAAGGAGAAAGAAGAAAAATTAATATGGAAAGTCAATCCTTAACTTTGTGCACTACGTTAGCCAGTGCAAACAATATAATTATTGGCTTCATTTTATGGTTCAAACAGAATTAATTATTTGTGGATATATATATTTTACTCAAGCAAAGCGGAATTATATGATCAGCTGATAGTTTCAAGTCACTATATATATATATATATCCAAAAAGAGCTACTACTGCAACACGTGCTTTTTAGAGACATACAAGGGACCAGGCTGCTTTTTTTTTTGAAGGACAAACGCCCAAAAGGGCTAGAAGATTCTCCATTACTCAGGGTGGTACAACAGCCATTTTACATGAAGATTCTCACATAAGATTGGAACTACACATGGATCTTGAAAACAGCTTTCGAGGACATAATTGAAAATAAAAATTACAAGCAAGTCCTCATGAGGAGTCGAACGCCGGCGGCAAGGAGGAAGACGATTCCACTAACGGCGAGATTATGTGGGTGTGGGTGCAAATGCACCCACAAAATAAAAAAAATTACTTACATCTAGCTAATTTTTACCATATTTACATCCACAAATAGCTAAAATCATGTGTTTTTTACGTATGATAAAATATTGCACCATCTTTACTTTCGCTCTAACTGCCCGCTTGCTAGCTATGCCATCATACGAGGGTTGGCTCTTGGCTGCACATGTGGATCGCGAGAAATGGGAATCCGCATCTCTCGGAACAGCGCACAAACGTTCGTGCACCTGCAACCAAGCCCGGGCCCACCTGCCATCGGGCGGCACCTCCACATCAACCCTTTGGGGCCCATATGGAACCGCGCGGCATGGTCCACGCGTCGTCGTCAAACTATGAAGAAACAAGAAGAACGCGTTGTCGCAAACGGGCCCATGGATTGTGAGGTTATTACGAACATAGCCTTGTCATCATATATTTGCGATCATCAAAGCTTAAGCTTCGAGAAATTTTCAAATCGTCTCTTGCGCTTATCGCACGCTTGGGAGTTGGATTCTCTCGGCGATGAAAGACAAAGAACACATTGTCGATAGCGGCGAACACTTTGTGTTCACGGTTTGAGGCCCTGATTAATTTGGAATCAGAACAGTTTCATGTAAACGAAACAGCATTCTGGAGTCTGGAGACCAACCAAATTTCATACATCCAAAATAATTTGCAACGGCCGGTGGGGAATCATCGTCATTTATAATAAAAAACTCGGCAGTTAGGGTCTGAAGCGCAAAGGAAGCCCAAGAGAACGAACCAGCCAGCGATCGCTCCCCTCCAACATTCCCGGCCGCCGCCGCCGCGCCACCGCGGCCATGAGCGCCGCCGCGGCCGTGGCGCCTAGACGCCGCGGGCGCAGCCGGGCGCCGTCGATCGCTTCCTCCGGCTGGGCCGATGAGCCCGCCCCCACCGGCGCCGCGGCGGCCAATGGGAACGGCAGGGTCTCCACCAGGCCGCCATCCCCCAGCTACGCCGCGTAAGCTCCCGCCGGCCGGCGCGCCCCCAAAGCTTCATTCTTTCTCTTCTCTTTCCGCCTCGGCTGTAGCTAAGATGTTTGGGGTGCGGTGGGCTTCGTCAGAAGGGAGCGGACGGTGAAGAAGCTCCGGCTGTCCAAGGCGCTGACCATCCCGGAGGGGACGACGGTCTTGGAGGCGTGCGGCGGATGGCGTCCAGGCGGCTTGACGCCGTGCTGCTCACCGATGCCGAGGGACTGCTATCCGGCATCGTCACCGACAAGGTATCGTGTTCCTCCAATTGAATTGGTTCTGAACTTTTGTGATTGGTTGGTTAAGGTTTGGAGCTTAAAAAGTTCGACCTTTTTGAGATAAAATGGCATGTACAGTATTGTAGTGGTAGATGCTTTGGAGTGTACTCCTTTTGGTTCCATCCTTAAAGCTTGCTTGTGTCTCAATCAAGTGCCTTGAGGTAATGGATTTCTTAACGTTGGACGCCATGTGTCATTGCAACTTTAGCCCCTGATTTTGCACTTAGTTTGCTCCATTTTAATATTCAAAATTGCGGGCCTGCGAATCCATAACTGATGCCTGTATGCATTGTCTTTGAATTCCTCTGCATGAATCATTGCCAAATTATTATGTCACTGATCTTTCTTTTTTGGGATAAATTAAATAATGCTTCAGCAGTTTCTGCAACTTCTGCATGCCAAATGGATTTTTTGTTTATTCATAATAATTTTGACCTAAAAGGCTATACTTTCTCCCCTTCACTCTCCTTGTGAATTGGGATATAGGACATAGCTACAAGGGTGATCGCCGAGGGTCTGAGGGTTGAGCAAACAATTATCTCCAAGATCATGACAAGGAACCCAGTGTATGTGACGGCTGACACACTTGCTAGTGAGGCACTGCAGAAAATGGTCCAAGGTATTTTTTGCTCTTGTGTTTTGAGTCATGTTAATGACCGCACTGTAGTGATATGGTTGTTTGGATAGGGTACTTAAGAGAATTTAGAATAATATGGACAACGAGGAACCCTGACAGTTTTACCTGATTGTTTTACCTGAATTTAGAAACTTCCAAGAATACTGCACCACAAGTTATTGTTGAGGAAGGATCAGGTTCTCAGTTCTCGTTTCAATTATGCGTGTGGCTGTGGTTGAATAGGGTGTGGGGTAGGAGGGTAAAAATATAACATATTTTTCTGAGTACAAAACCATTATTCTGTGTCTGCTTGTTGGAAAGGTTTTTGAGACACCCTTTAGCATGTCTTTCTATAGCTATCATAATAGGATGAAATTGGTCTGGACTGGGACGTCTTGCTTCACTCTTCTGTTTTCGAAAGGAACGAAAACTCATGGGTTTTATATTGCTCAATATCTAAACTTCTTTGGTGTGGTGGTGGCGTTTTGATTTCCTTTGCTGATATTGTTTTCCTACTCTTCATATAAACATTGTTAACAGATGCTACGTCCTCTCACTGAACTTAATGGACTTTTATTGTGTTTAGGGAAATTTAGGCACCTTCCAGTTGTGGAAAATGGAGAGGTTATTGCTATGCTGGATATTGCAAAGTGCCTATATGATGCGATATCAAGACTGGAAAAGGCAATGGAACAAGGGATTGCACTAGCAGCTGCTATGGAAGAGGTTGAGCAAGAAGCAGGGGGCAACATCTCTGGTATGTATTGTCTTCCTAGCTATCACTGTATTTCCACTTTTTTATTTTTCTTTTGATGTACAGTATTGCACAAGTAAAAATTAACTGAACATGAGAACATGGATACTACATTGCCATGTTTGCTACATCTTAACAATAGCTAATACTAGCCACTTTATCTAAAAATAAATAAATGTCACTATATAGGTACTTGAAACCAAAAGGTTTTTTTTTTCCGTGAGCGTGGATATTTTATGTCTAGTTATTTTGTTAATCGGTTTGCAATAATCTAACTTTTACTGTGGACTTGTTTAGCAAATCAAATTAACAAACTTAAATTTTATGGATGCAGCTCCTCACACTCATATTGAAACTTTAAGAGAAAGGATATTTAAACCTTCTCTGTCAACTATTATCACGGAGAGCACAAAGTAAATGACCACTTTTCTCTAATTCGTTATTTCCTTTTGTTATAATATTTACCGCAAGTGATCTTGATAAAGAGGCTCACATATACATTTGCTCGCAGAGTAGCAACTGTTTCGCCTTCAGATCCAGTTTGTTTAGCAACCCAAAAAATGCGTGATTTACGGGTCAGCTCAGTTGTTATCACTTCTGGAAATTCACTGCAAGGGATCTTCACGTAAGTACTCCTATTCTTCTATGGACCTTTAATTCGTTTTTACAACTCTTTTAAGTTAATAATCTATGTATTACTGTAAATCTCAGTTCAAAGGATGTGCTTATGCGTGTTGTGACGAAGAATCTTTGTCCAGAGTTAACTCTAGTAGAAAAGGTATATATGCAATTCTTTTTTTAAAGGAGCAATAGTTTTATATATATATTTCATTCTAGACTCACGGTGTCAGTTTCTATTCTGGTCAAGGTAATGACTGCACACCCAGATTGTGCTACATTAGACACCACGATTCTTGATGCACTACATGCTATGCATGATGGCAAGTTTTTGAATATTCCTGTTCTTGATGGAGGTAGAATCTGACTCTTATTAGCCTAATGTTGCTTCTTGGTAATTCAACCGAGTATCTGATGAGTTTTTTCATATTTGCATGAACAGATGGGCGAGTTGTTGCTTGCTTGGATGTTCTGCAACTTACCCATGCTGCCATTTCGTTGGTCTCACGCTCTCCCCACATTCCCTCCATCTCTTCTGTGAATTTTTGTAGTAATCTTGGTCGATCTAACATTTTGTTGTCTGTAGGTCGAAGGAGGTCCTGGGACTGCAAGTGATGTGGCGAACACAATTATGCAAAAGTTCTGGGACTCAGCTCTTGCTCTGGAACCTTCAGAAGAGGAATTTGATAGTCACAGGTTTAGTTGACGTTTCCTTCATTTTTTTTTTGTTCCCTCAAATACTATGCTTAGCAGAAATTATTACATTTTGCAGTGAATTATCGTTAGTGATGCCATCAGAGGTTAGGGATGGCAGGAATAGTATTTACCCTCCTGCTGTTGGTAATTCTTATGCATTTAAGCTTCAGGACCAGAAGGGACGTATTCATAGATTTACATGTGGTAGGTACTAACTTATAAGTTGGTTTAGAGGTAATTGTGGTTGCACTGCAAGTAACAGCCTGTTTTGTCCCGTTTGCACAGGATCAGAAAGTTTAGATGAGCTGATGTCCTCTGTAATGCAAAGGTTAGGCATTGCTGGTGAAAAGGACAAAGTTCAACTTTTGGTAAGCTTGACTAATTTGACATGCTGTTGTTTTCCTCATTAATAGGAATATCGAATGGACTGTTTTGGTGGTGTGTATTTTATCTTCGAATTCGGGATATATAAGATTTGTTAATGGTTCATGGGGCATTTCTGTATCTTACCGAGTATCCTATATTCCTCTTATAGGCAAGCTTTGCGGAATTGAATATGTTATATTATTTAGGATGGTATGTGCATGTTGGTTTCACTAACTAGATATTTTTATTCAGTATGAAGATGATGAAGGAGACAGGGTGGTGCTCATGAAAGATTCTGATCTTGCTAGTGCTGTGCTCTATGCCAAATCATCTGGATTAAAGGTCTTCTCTTTCTCTGGATGCTTTTTTCCCTGCTCAGAATACTGGTCTTGATTTATTATGATCGGCATTGTATATTGGTTCTACGTTTTTCAGAACAGACCACATAGAAATTTTGAATGCTATAAACATTTTGATTTGTTAGTTAACTTTGTCTGATTCTGGAAAAGTCTGGTTTTCTGGAAAAGTCTGGTTAGGCTGCCATGAAATAGTCTATTTGGCACTTGCTTACCACCATTGATCCACTCCTGGATTTAAAATTGCAATTTCAGGCTTTGAGGCTGCATATCGATGACTCAGGTTCCAACAATGAAGCGACGCAACCCTTGCCGGAGCTGGCATCTTCCCAAGGATATCAGTTGAAGCCTGTTCATTATGGATTGCTGGCTTGTGCGATTGCTCTAACAGGCATCACTATGATGGTTTATTTGAAACACTAAAGCGTGAATTCTGAGAGGAAGAACCACTATTACAATGCTTATGTATGCAGCTAATATAGATAGAAGGATCATACACCTTAAGTACATCTGCTTACTGTCAAATGAAGGGCCATAAGTAACACTATTACACTGCTCCTCAGAAGGCTAAGAATGACAAATGAAGGGCCATAGATATACTTATTGGTGACCCAAAAGCAATCTGCTGACAGTCAAATTCAGCGATTTACAGTAATCATCTTATGGTGGGAAGGAACCATATACAAATCTGCTATTTCTTCCGTTCTTTTTTTCACGGAAAATCAGCAGTTTTAAGATTTATAAGTAAACTATCTTTTTAACTATTTCCAGGTGACCACCAATTCGGTGGTGATTTTGAGATTAATCTTGGGATCTGACATGTTGTATAACCATGTATATGCATATGTAAGAATGGATCTCTCCTTCAGATCCCAAGGTGAGAAAAGTTATGTTCGGGTAGATGATGCATGTGTTGGTATGTAAGTTCCTTTAATCAGGTGGTACAACTTTGAATCTTAATTGCACTGCAATTTGTTCCATATTATTCCATATTTAGTTTTTTTTCCTTATTAGCAACCAATGGGCTCTTTTCTTGTTCATATATGGCCATATCGATTCCCCATTTCTTTTTCATGGAAGGAGTCCGTTTGGAAAGGTATATTTGACCTGATTCCTATGATTTAGTTTAATCATTCCAGAAAAGCAATATTTTTTTCTTTGTAAATGTTTGACAGCCAATTTGCTGTACCTCTTCTTCTGAAAAGGCTTGTCAATATTGTACATGCTCTACACAACGTTATCATGAAAGGATTTTCATGCGGCATGTCAAATGGCTGAATCACAACTTGTAATTTTCTTTTTGAAAACGAACATAGAAATTCAAAGAAGTTTGCAATCCTTTTTTCTAACGAAAATTCTTTGCATATCATTATGGTGCCAAATCCTGGTCCACTCGGCTTTACCAACTCTTTTGAAATCTGAAAATGCCATCGAGACAAACAAAACCCTGAAGGTAGGAGGCTGCAGGTCACATGCACTGTTTGTTCTGTTGCGACCGGTGAGGTAGCTTTTGTTGCATGTTCAGGTTAGTGGCTCACAAGATGGGCTGCAGAGTTTCAGACTCCCTTTTTACCCACCGTATCGGTACATTTCGCCGACGTTGCTGGCTAAAAGTTAACCCATGATGTGCATTTCTATATGCAGTATGGTTCCAGGACAGTGGCCGGTACACATAATGAGTACCGTATGCACGTACCAATGGATACGGCAGAAAGATGGATAATGTTGTCATTATCACACCAGGATTGGCAATAAGTATTGTCCCATCTGCAACTTCTATAACAAAAGTGGTACATGAAGTACTTGTTTATTATGGTGCTGGTACGAAGATACGCTCGGATACTTGAAAAAGTAGATGGACTACTGTTGTCCTGTGATTGATTGAGGTATACATGGAGTTCTAACTAACAAAATCAAACGAATAATCATAGTAGTTTTCTTTCAACTTGAAGCTTTAGAACAATGATCAATTAAGCTTACACAAAAAGTATGCTTTTTTGCACATAGAAAAATATGCTTTTATCTGTAAACAGTAATACAAGGATCCACACTTACAAACGGTAAAAATTAAATCTCTTGAAAACACAAAAGGGCAAAAATATCAGATAAAAAATAAGATGAGAACAAGATCAGACGCGGTCGTACAATTCAAATCATTTGCCTATATCCCATATGCGGAAAATGGAGCTATGGAGCAGCCCACCTCCCAGTTCATTTTGGACAAGGAAACAGCTTCAGCTCCGTGCTATAGTTGTCCCTAGAATACCACTACAGTGACAATAGCCGGCGCAGGAGCCCGGCCAAAAGTGCCCTAATTAAATTAGTGATATTGCTATGATACTAAATTCCTTCATTGGTTTTCTCTTGTTTTTTCGTAACGAAATAATTTCATCTATAAAAGAGCTCGGAGGGTCGAGTCACCTCGTGCCACACCGAGGAACGTGACATGGGAACAGGGTATAATTTCGTCTATAAAATATTAAAGTGTACTTTTCATCTATAACAGCAGTATGTGTTAATGACGTCCAGTACCAGATACACATTAAAATACAGTTGAGATATGGAAATCCAGTTGAGTTCTACGAGGACCTATTACTAGTTTAAAAATTCTGATATTCTCTTTGCTCGAGAGCAGTAACAAAAGAGGGCCTTTCTTTGCTTGCAAGAGGAGTATGACTCAAGTTACTTTGCTTCCGCGTGAAACAAAACGGTTATACCTGTATATCAAGGAAAAAGGAGGGCCCTTGAAATATGAAATGAGGGAGCGAGCAATCTACGAACTTCACGAGGCCATTTTGAGCGTACGAAATTCACCAGTTCGAAAGAAAGTTTTTCATTTCACTTACCCTCTCCGATCTGATTCCAGGTTCGAGTGGTCATTTAATTTCAATCTGGAGGCAGCAGGTCTCGCCTCAGAAGGAGACAGATCCAAATGGGGCAGAAAAGAAACATCAGATTTGCCGACAACTCGTGAACGGGACGAGCAAACTCTTTTGTCTCTGAACAGAACGAGACAAATGGTGACAGTGAAACCTTTGAGCTTACCGGTAAGCCCTCAATTTTAAGGTGCTTACCTTCCAAAACTAAAGTTACATGGATGTTGATAACCTTTGTCCATTCTTCAGAGGTCATGTGTCCACATTACATACACAAGGACTTGCAATCTTTTTGGGTGATTGAACGATAATGACACACTGGCACTGCGTGGTGATGACAGTTGAGTGCATTATGAAATTCAAAGGGAGAAGAGGTGTCAAATTCTCATGGGGTTGCATGCAACGCAAGTGAAGCTTTTGTGTAACACATAATTTGAGAGCACGAGCAAGCAAAAAGGCGTCTGTGAGTAGCCAAGGGATATGGATGGAATCTCATGATCAGATTAAAAATCGTGCGCAACTGCTGTGTGGTTCTATACGTAACTTGAAAGGCAGTTATCAGACTGTTCATTATTGTGATGATGCGCATTTGCAACTTCCTAAAGCGTGGCTAGATATGATTTTGTTCATGATGCCATAATGGAACAACTTTGTCTGATCGTCGGTCGCAAGCGTGTTGTTTGGTTCTTTGTTTTCTCGTGATGTACCAGCCTGACTGAATAACCTGGGATTGTGTTAGAAAGAACAAAGCTAATACAACCATGTTGCAAACGGGCATAACAGATCCTCGTTACCGTACGATGACAGTACCACCATTCACCAACTTCTTCCCACCAGGTTGGACAAAACCTTCATTTAGGTAAACAAACATCTGTCCAGTAAATCCCTTTTCAGAACACAAGGAATAACTTCCTTTTAGGTGAGGACCTGGTGTCAAGAATTCATGAGTGGCTTGATGCTTGGGAAGTTGGAAGAACTATTGGGACGCACTGTGTCAAAAAAAAAAATCAAGAGTGAGCTATTGTTCTAGCTTTTGATTATGGATTCTAGATTCTAAAAGCAGAAGCTAGAACAAAGAGTTGGATTTTGAGTCTGGATTCTATAATCTGAAACAGAATCCGAGACAGAATTCTCAATCTGCTCAGGACTAGCTTTTGCTAGATTGTGACACAAATATCAACCCATTTGTCATTGTGACCCCATTGTAAGTGACTGAAATGATCGATAAGCTAGATTGTGGAATCCACACAAACAAACACATTTCAGATTTTGTCATACATATCTCAGATTCTGAAAATCACAATCCACAAGCTAAATTCTTAGAATCATAATCACCAACAAAGGGGGCCTAAATTGTCGCACCGCATGGGGCCTCCAGCGTTAAATCGCCCGAGGCATTTTGCTCTGTGTTAATTGTGCACTGTTCATCCATGGCCCCCCCCCCCCCCCCCCCCCACTAGTACAAATTATGCTATAAGTACGACGTGTTTAATCGGACAAGAATCCAGGAAAAGGCATGCTACATTTGTACTAGTACTACATGTCCAGGAGCGACGGCCAGACGCGGCAGGGACGGAGGAGGAAGAGGACAGAAAGGACATTTCGCAAGCACTAGTTCTACTTTAGCGAGTTTGGATGTTGGGCCGGACCTATAACAGGAAAGCCATCTAGAAGAGTGGCATTTCAGATAGGTCCATTGGTAAGACTGACTCCAACAGATGACCTTTAGGGTCATTTATACCAAAATAAGGTCTTAAAGCATGCAAAAACTGCTTCCAACAGATGACCCAGAGGCCTACCTATTTTCG
Source organism: Eragrostis nindensis (assembly GCA_012490785.1). NCBI lineage: Eukaryota > Viridiplantae > Streptophyta > Magnoliopsida > Poales > Poaceae > Eragrostis > Eragrostis nindensis. The sequence continues at coordinate 88,338 of JAAXCT010001437.1, forward strand.
GCAACCGCTGGCCGTGTGACCGAGCAATGCGGTACGAGGCGCCGCGACCGAGCTCTTCAGCCACCGCACCCGTCGTCCTCCTCGCGCGGGCCAGCCACGAGTCGCCGCGGAGCTCCTCCGCCGCCGCCGCGCCGGCTCCTTCTCCTCCTCCGCCGCGCCGGCGCGGAGCTTCTCTGCAGCCGCCGCGCCCGCTCCTCCTCTTCCGCGCGCGCCTCTAACAGCAGGGAGGCGAGGCTGGAGGAGGCCGAGGAGGCTGCCCCTGCAGACTCTCGCCGCGGGCACCAGCTCCTCCGCGCCGCCCCGAGCTCCTCCCTCTCCGCCTCGACGGGTCGCGGGCCGGGGCGGCGGAGCCTGCGCACGGCACGGCGGCGGAGCGGGCGCGCGGCACGGCGGCGGAGTGGCGCGACGGCGGAGCCTGGGCGGGGCGCAGCGGCGGAGCGGCGGAGCTCGGGGTCGCGGCGCCGGGCGCGGCGGGGACGGCGGAGCGCGGGGCCGCGGCAAGGCGACGGCGCGCGGGCACGGCGTGCGGCGGCCCGCGGGGTCTCGGCGGGGACGGCGGAGCTCGGCAATCGCGGCGGGCAGGCGCGGCGGCCCGTGGAATCGCGGCGGCCCTTGCTGGGGCCCAAATCCGCCACCGGAGAAGAAAGAACCCGCCGGAGAAGAAGGAATCGGTGGCGGCGGGGAGGGATTTGGGATTGGAGATTGGACTTCTGTTGGAGACAGCAATTTCTGGGTCATGCCCTTTCAACGTCGTGGGCACCTATTGAGGTGTATAGGTCTCCGATTTGGGTGTTCATTGTTGGAGTCAGTCTAAGGGACCCAATTTATCTATTTCACCTTTGGCAGGAGGATGGGGCATGTGCCTCAGTGGTGGTTGTAACTATTGAAATGGTTACCTTTTTATATTATATCAGATATCTAGTAATCTGATGCATTTTAGAGAACAATGAGTATAACATTTATTTTTCTATATTTACAAATCTAAAGCATACATATTTTTTTCCCAAAATATCACGTGTTCAAAAACGTTAAATTCTCAAATCTCTCACAAAATAAAAGTTGCCGCTAGATTTACCCATCATTAGGTTTACACATAAACTCTTTAATGAAAGTTATGCAATTCATCCCATATCTATTGATTCTAAACATAACAAATCATTATGCATTTAAGGCCATTTTAATATCGTAACCTCTACTATGTCAATTTAATAATGGTATAAGAACCACAAGGAATCAAGTCAATACAAAATGCATGACCCCGTTTGACAGAGCTCCAAATTCGGAAAATAAATAGATTTATTGTAGTTTCTCATAGGTCAAAATCCATAGATTTGGTGCTACGGATGGATTAATGGTTTTGATGAGGCATTTTTTTATTCTTATTTAAATATCTAATTTAACATATGAGCTCGAAAGTTCAGCATGGATCTCGAAGCTATAGCACAATGTTTGATCTTGTTGCGAACTCTTGTCTAGTAGTTTTTTTTTTTTTTTTTTTTTTGCTTTTGCGAAGCTTGTCTAGGTTTGTTAACAACCCAGTATGCATAATAAGGTCAGTCTTAATGCGATTTCATAGTGAGTTTAATGAGCATTAAAATTTATATCACATCAATAATTTTATGAGGAGAGAGAAGATGGAGTTTTATAAGAATAGAGAAGAGTTTCATCTCAATAAAACTTAGCTGGCTCGTTTACCAAAATTTTAGTCTTGAAAATAATACAATAAAACCTTGCATTAAGGATGGCCTAAACTACAAGGTTTAGTTCAGAAATCCAGGTTTAGTTCAGAAATCCAAACATGCCCCGACCCGAGCCAATGCTCTAGCCAATGCTCTGTGTACAGTCAGTACGTTGAGAAACCTGAGCGGCGCGTGACGGAACTCCGGCCCCAATGCTGTGCATGTGTGGTCCCCGCCGTATCGGAAGAAACCAAAGAAAGCAATAAATAGGACCGAAACTCGTCTTATCTCGAACCCTCTCTGTGTTTTCAACAGTAACTTTTCCCCGAGCTCCGAATTCCGGCCAGATTCGGCCCCTCCCCTGCCTCTCCGGCTTGCTGCCGGCGTGGTTCTGGGCGAGGGACCCATCCTCTTGTACATTAGCTAGTAGTTTTTCCTTTTTGTTGTTGCTTTCCCTCTGGATCTTTGGCCTCCACTGCTTTTGGAATATTGGTGGTGAGCTTGCCGTCTGTTGCTGTTCTTCCCTGGTTGGTGCTGGTTCCGGCTGGGGTTGTGCCCTCGCGGGCTGTGGTCTTGCTGCCGTGGGCAGGGACTGCTCTGCAGTGGCCGGTGGCCTCGCTGCCTCTGGATGGTGATGTGCTTCCTTCATTGCCGTCTGCTCTCGTTCCTCCTGATGCAGTGGATTGTCCTTTGCCAAGATCTAGCCTTGCTCTGTCCCTTGCGGTCGTAGGCGTGATGCCTTTTGCTTTCCCTGCTGGTTTCCTCCCCAGTAGGTGTACTCTTTCCCCATTCTTCTCCTCTGCTCATCTGGACTCGGTTCTCTGGAGATTTGAAGCGGGCTTTCGTCTCGCTGCAGCGCTCTTCGTCAAGCACTCGGATTCTTCGGCTTGGGTTGATCGCGAGTATTCGCTGATCCCCATGTCTAGCTGGAGGATCTGCCTACGGTTGGGCTCGGTGTTGCTTCTTCTAAATCTTCAGCTCAACTCTGTCTACCTCAGGTGCAGCTCCCGCGGAGGCCGATGGTTGGGCTGCCAGCGTGCCAAACGGCCTGCATGTAGAGGCCCTTTGCCCACTCAACTGCGGAGTCAAGCGACGTCCCTACATCCACTCCGAGAAGCCCCAGTTCGAGTGGAGGTGCTTTTGACAGGAGTTCTGCGGCTGACTTGGGTTCCTCTTCGTCTCTCGTTGTGGAAGTCTCTTCTCCGGCGACGGTGGCGGCTTCGTCTCTGTTCTGGAGGAAGATTTCCTTTTAGGGACTTGGATGTAACTTGTTTTTATTTTTTAGTCCCTTGTATGCTCAAGGACCTCGGCGTTGTTTCAGTTTCTTGTAGGGGTCTTTGTGCTTTTGTACTGATGCTTCCAGATGAGTAGAGTTTGTTACTCCCTCCGTCCATGAATATAAGGACGTGGGGGTCTTCCAATGCAAAATAAGAAAGAGAGGAAAAGACCCTGCTACCCCTATTCGATACACAAACGACACGAAAAGCTCTGCCTCCGCCGCGCCGTCCGCCGCCGCCGGTGCGCGCCTCGCCTCCGCCGCGCCTTCCGCCTCCACCGTGCAGTCCGCCTCCGCCGGTGCGCGCCTCGCCTTCCCCGTCCCGCCGCCTTGCGCTTGTCGTCCACTGAGCCGCCCCTCCTGGAGCTACGCGCACGAGGCCACCTTCCTGATCCCCTTCCTCACAAGTCGCGCGGCTCAGATCCAGAGCAGGGAGCTGCGCCCGCCTCCTCTGGTCCCCGTGCAGCTCAGCCCCCCCACGGCGCGCACCCTCCTCCTCTCTCCCCACGGCGCGCGAGCGGGGGATCGTGGACCTCACCATGGCCGCCGCGGAACTGAGCTCCCCTGGCGTGCGATGGCCGCGCACGTGCCTCGCAATGGCTGGCGCGCGAACGAGCTGTCGATCGAGCAGCCTCGTCGTCGTCTTCCATGGTGGATTTGGCCTGATTTGGGGGCGCCGGTCGCCGGGGATGGGGTGGAGAAAAGGAACGAGACGATAAGGTTCCTCTTGTCGTTTTGTGCAACTCGGGTGGGAAGCAAATGATTGTTTGTGGGGCCATACTCTCCAGGTCCCTCTATTCTTGGACAAATGCAAATGGCTTCACGTCCTTATATTACTGGACGGAGGTAGTATGCCCCTTGGGGGCGTCACGCCTTCAAAAAAAAAAAAAAAAGAAAGCAATAAATAAATCCGAACCGTCGCTGCTCACCAACACCCAGGCACCCAGCACCGAGCTCCACAAAAACAATGATAACCATGCTTGTCCGTTTGCTTCTACAATCTGCAATCTTTCCGAACGAGAAAAGCCGCATTATTCCGTCATTATCATCAAGATTCAAGCACTGTTTTACTGGATTGAATCAAATACTGCTATACTAACTTGGGCTCCCTCTGGTCAAAGACAGGATGCATTTTAGCAGTACATGTAAAGCAGCATTGCTACACAGTGACACAGTGAAGAGCAGAAACGAAAGGCTAGCCTCCTAGTGCGCGTGGGAGAGGAGGAGGAGGCAGAGGCACCAACGACGACCCTCCCTGATTTGTTCGAGCTGCCTGGGCGGGAAAGAGAAAGGGCGAGCGGGGTGGTGGCGAGGGTGCAGAGAAAAAGGGAAAAAGAAAAGCGCAGGCTTTGGATTCTTGCGGGGGCCGAGTTCTGCGCTCTCGAGAGCACGCACGCCGCTCGCGCCGGCCGGACGCAAGCCGCCGCCTTCCATCCGCCGCAGTGGTGGTGGTACCAATCTGGTACGCGCTCCCTCCATCTTTCGATCTGTTGCCGTGGTTGTGTGCGGGGAGCGGGCAATGCCTGCACTGTTCTTGCGTCGCTAGAGACGAAAGGGGAAAGACGTAGTGCTGGTAGAGATAAAAACCAAAGCTTATCGTTTGGGGATTCACACGGTTCTTGTGATGGCTGTTGCCATTCGCCCATCGATTGATTGGTTTTAGTCGCAGGTATTAATGCTGCCCCGTTTCGTCTCCCTTTGACCTACGGTTGTTGAATCTTGAATTCTTGATTTCATTTTCTCTGTGTGCGATTTTTGGTAGGCGTTAAGTGATGTTCTCCTGTTCCTTCTTCCTGGCGATTTTTACTAGGGTTGTGGCTTTTGTTTTGTCCCCGAGATGGGATTTTTAAGGAGATTTGGTAATTTGTGAATGCAAGGTTTTGATCGGTTCGTAGTCGGGCTCTTCCTTGCGGATTTTTGTGCGTTTTGAGCAAAAATGGTTTTGATTTCTTTGATGGATTTGAAGCCTAGATTTTGGCTTAACTATCTTGTTCCTCTACTGCATTTTAGTTTTTTAGTTTTTTCATTTTCGGCGCTATATGATTCAGGGGTTTAGGGTTGAGTTGTGGATATTAGCCTAGTTTCGATCTTCCCGGTACTTTTCTACAGAACAATTTTTCCCCCTCTTTGTAGGGAAGAGTTTTGGAAAGGCAGGATGGATTTCTTTGTCTGATACATTTTGACATTACAGATATTTTTGCAGCAAGAATGTTTGTTTGTACATTATCTTGGTTTCTGCTACCCTATTCAGTTCCTTCATTGTGCATCGATCTGTATAATACCCTTCTGCAGTGCTTGTAAAACTTTTGGTAATTGCACCCATAAATTGATGTCCTTGATTGGTTATTTAACTGCATAATGTTCAGCTTACGGTTGTACTCTGTAATGTGGTGTGTATTGAGGAAAATTTCTCTTCATTTTCAGCCAACGGAACCAAGAGAATCCTTGCTGCACCTTTTAATGGTTTGGTGGTTGTGAGATGGAGAATCGCCGGAGTTGGCTCTGGAAGCGCAAATCCTCAGATAAGAGCCCTGGGGAGAGTGATAGCTCTGGCTCGGTGGCGTCTCACTCCGAGCGTTGCTTTGATGATCAGGTTCAGCTCCATATACTGAACGGAACTTGCTTTTTAGTCTCTGAATGTTTATATTTTCATTCCAATAATTACATCGACTTATCTGCAGTTCAATCATCATGCATTGGGGATTGTTCGGGTGTTCTTTTCATTTTTGTGACAGCAGATTTTCTTAGGGAGTGATACTGGACTTCTTAATGACAAAGAACATGATAGCTGCTGTCGGCATCTCTAGGCAAGATGTCATTTTGACTGCCTTGACAGATTTATGAAACATGCAGGGTGTAGTTTGATTTGTTTGTGGCATAATAGGTTCATAATTTTTTTGTCGCACGACTTCTGAATACACCCTTAAAAATTGGACATTCGATTGGCATGCTTCTCACTGAAGTCCTTGCTTGATAAGACTGTGTCAATGTTGTCACATAGCAAGCCAGAGTCATCGGTGGAGCTGCATTCGATTTTTTTTTCTTCCCTATAGCTACTGGAACAAATATATTTCTCCTGAAGTATGGTCATATGGCACATGGAGGAAATAGGTAGAACAAAAACTTTTTAAGATTTTCTTCTTAACCTCTTTATCAGGCCTTTTTCTCCCTCACTGGGGCAAAATAGATAGTGGCTTGGTAGGTTGAACAAAGCTTGATGTTCTTAAGCAACATATTTGTGACACTTCAACAACAGGTTGATTGCTTTTTGGGCTTTTCCTAAGAATTGAGATGCTTTTGCAAGAGTTAGGTGTAGTTGATACACTAGCTTTTTGTCATGCCTTTAGATGATTGACCAAATCCTGTTTTGGGCAATTCTGCTTGTGATGTTACTTCTACAACGGAGAGGCTGAGAAGCTAGCTTTACTCCTACAATTTGCATATCTTTAGGTGCCTGGCGAAGTTCCTGTATTTTTTTTATTCGTCTGAGAGTAGCACTTGGATTTTTTTTTACTACACAAATGAGTGACATTTTGACGCCAGTAATGATGATATGATGCATTATTCTAACTAACGAATGAATCACATTCAACTGTTATTCAGTCAGGTAGTCTCATTTTAGTAGAGATCTGCTGACCGTGATTTCTACCGAATAACATCCTCAATTTAATACATATGTTGCAAGTATTAACCTAGAATTGCAGGTTGGGGTTTTATGCTGCTTCAATTTAGATCTACAATGCATACAGAAAGATAGCCAGTCTGGCCATCTTATGTTTGGATTTACATATTCAGCCAAGTTCTACATTGCTCCAGCCGAGACGTGTTGTGTTTGATGACTTTTATTCTTCCTTATGATAAATCTAAATATGTAAGAATTCCATAAAAGATCGAGATCATTTAGTGGTTATGATGATTCGTGGTCCAACGTGTCTTAACCTTGATTTTCCACTAGGGTAGTTTGCGCTATGTATTTTCAGGACAGGTCTGAGTATTGTTGTTGACCATCTCAAACTTTGTGAAAAAATGGAGTAGGGACTTGCCTGATTCGTCCTGTGTACTCGTTATCTTTCTTGCTATCTACGTGGACTATTTAGTAAATTTCAGATTCTTTGACAACTGCTTTGCTTGAAACATGCTCATTTAATTTTCCTTTTGAAATCAGGACGTCAAGCCTATGTCCAGTAATTCTTCCCCTAGTCATTCACCTGAAGTCTCTTCAAGAATTACTGACGATGAGACTCAAGAAACTGAAACAGCAAAATCACTGAATGAGAAGCTAGTGTTGGCTACTGGCTCAAATGGTTCTTCTCCGCAACATGGCCAGTCACCACAACCAGAGGTGTGCCAATCACCACAGTCAGAGGCATGCCGATCGCTGAAGTCAGAAGCGTGCCCATCACCGCAGCCAGAGGCATGCCTATCAGTCAAGCCAGAGGCAAGCCAATCACCAGAGACAGATGTGTCCCCAAATGTTGGGTTTGACAATGTACAGGATTCTGTGAAGATTTTGAATGAGAAACTTTCTGATGCTCTTTTGACTATCAGTGCTAAAGAGGACTTGGTGAAGCAGCATACGAAAGTTGCAGAAGAGGCTGTTGCAGGTAAATATTTCTTTCCTATTGGACTTCATAAATATTGCAGTTTGAGTTACTACATGTGATAAAATCGACATGATTAAAAAAGATGAAGCTCATGTTCTGCAACGTCTTCAGGTGAAATTTAAATGTGTACGACAAAGGTTATTTTCCTCATTCTAATGTTATGTTGAATTCGTATTGTACTCATGTCCTTTTATTTGTAGGATGGGAACAAGCTGAAGCTGAAGTTGCTTCCCTGAAGCGACTACTGGAAACGACATCTCAGAAAAATGCCTCTCTGGAGGATCAAGTCAGCCACCTAGATGATGCCCTTAAAGAATGTGTAAGGCAGCTCCGCCAGGCACGAGAAGAACAAGAGGAGAAAATTCATGATGTAGTTGCTAAGAAGTCCAAAGAATTAGAGTCTGAAAAGTCTGATCTCCAGAACCGTATTGCTGAGCTGAGTAAGCAGCTTGAAGACGCAAAACTAGAACTCACCAGCATGCATGTTCAGCGTGATCTTCAGGGAAAGATTCACATAGTGGAGAAAGAAAACAAAGCCCTCAAGATTGAGCTTGTCACACTGTCGAAGGAGCTGAAGATACTTGCACGGGAAAGAGACCTCAGCAACCAAGCGGCAGAGACAGCAAGCAAACTTCACCTGGAAAGCGTGAAAAAGATTGCAAGAGTTGAGGCGGAGTGCCTTAGGTTGCGTCATCTAACACGGAGAACTTCCTTGGCAAATGATTCTAAGCCTATAAACAACAATACTTGCATGGAATCTCTAACTGATAGCCAGTCTGACAGTGGGGAGCGAATGCTAGCTATTGATGATGAAATGAAAAATTCTGATTCATGGGCATCTGCTTTTATGGCTGAACTTGACCAGTTCAAGAATGGCAACTCTGGCACAAGAAATCTTGTGAACAATCCTATTGAGATCGACCTGATGGATGATTTCCTTGAGATGGAAAAGCTAGCTGCATTGCCCGAAGTAGACTGTGTGAGCTCTAGCTTTGGAGCTGAAACTGATTCTGACCAGGGTGTCACTAGAGATGAATCATCAAAAGTTGAAAACAAATCATTGCAACTTCTGGTTGCAGATTTGCGTGCTAAAGTTGAGAAGATTGAAGGTGAGAAAAGAGAGCTTGAAATGGCCCTTGAAGAAGCCAGAGATCAGCTTGGTACATCATGTGATGCATTGATGGTGGCCAACGGGAAGTTGGTCGATTTGCAGACACAATTGGACTTGGCAAATGAGTCCAAACGAGATGCTTTGGGGCAAGCTGAACGACTGGATAGTGAGAGGAAAGATTTGACATCGCAATTGGAGCTGAAGCGTGTACAAGTTGAGGAGCTTCAGGCGATGGTGGCTGTACTGGAAGGAGGCGTAAACAGGAAGGAGTTGGAGTTGCAATTAGAGTCAGTTTCTGCAGAGGCTGCATATCTTCGCAAGACAGTGGCATCCTTGGAAGAGAAGATTGATGCAGAGAGATCTCTTTCTATGCAGCACAAAGTAAATGCAGACATGGCAGAGGCCGCTAAAGAATCATTAGATGCACAGTTGCTGTCTGCAAACAAAGAAATAGGGAAGCTGAGAGGGATTATGGAAATTTTGGAGAGCGAGGTGCGGAAAGAGAAGGGTTCCCGTGAAGAACTTGCAAAACGAATAGAGGCCATGAAGACTGAGTCAGAGATAACACTTTCTGCGGCATCTGGCAAAGAGTTATTAGAGGCGCAGCTCCAGGTAGTGAACTCTGAAGTGGCAAAGCTTCAAGGGACAGTAGATGCACTAGAGTGTGATGCAGCAAAAGAGAAGGCATATTCTTCGGACCTCCAGATGCAACTAGAGGCAGTGGAAGGCATCAGGAAGGTGTTGGAGTCTGAGCTTGAGTCTTCACACCAGGAGACCATGAAGCTCCGCGAGAAGGTTTTGTCATTAGAAACAAGGCTTAAGGACCAGACCTCGTTGCTGGTAGAATATACAGCCAAGTCAGAGGATGCAGTGTCCCGGAAAAAGGCAATGGAAGGCCAACTTGAAGCAGCAAATCTGGAACTCGCAAAACTGAGAAACAAGGTGAGCTTGCTACAAGGGAAGGTTGAGCAGGAGAAGCTTCTGTCAGAAGAGTACGAAGCAAAATGCCGCAAGTTGGAGGCTCAGCTGTCGAGGGACAGTCGAGAGGCGAAGCTTTGGCGTCTGGCTAACTCAAACGGAGACCTGAAGGTCAAGCAGGTATTTCTCTGCCTTACTGCAATTAGTCTGGACATATCGTCCCAAACCCTCTCACATATCGTAATACTTTATGCTCATAGTTTGAATCCAAAACTGGTCTAACCACCTGACACTTAGTGGTCTAACCATTGCTACTTACTGGTGTAACAACCTGACACTTCGAAAGCATCCTGATTGCAATTTTTTTTTACTTAATCACAGGAGAAGGAGCTATCTAGCGCTGCTGGGAAGCTTGCGGAGTGCCAGAAGACCATCGCTAACCTCGGCCGCCAGCTGAAGTCGCTGACAGACATTGATGAAGTGGCATCCGAGCCTGAAAAGCTGGAATCCAAGAGAGATGGTGGCGATGGGCTGATCCCTGCGGACTTGGCTGACGGATTGTACGAGCTGGATCTGCCTAAGAGGAACGGGAGCTGCCTCTCGCCATTGCCATCTAATGGGTCCTCGTCGCCGCCTGCGGAAATGTCGATGTTTTCGGGTGGTTTGACGTCTCTTAGTGGCTACTTGAGCAAAACAAGAAAGTGAAATCTGACGAGACTGTTTGTGCATAAATTATATGACGGTTCCTGGTTGTTTTCTGATGGTAGAAAGACGCACACTTACAGCAATCGAGGATTTCTTACATTTTCACCATCTATTTCTTCACTTTTTTTTATCGAAGTTCCTATGTTCCAACCATGTGGCTCGCGTAATACGAGTAAGTATCTTGTCCTAAGTGGGCCAAAAGAACAATTATCAGTACGTAGCATTCAAGTAAAACACTGTTGCCCACATGGTTAAAGGATCACCAACCCTTCTGGCGAAGAACATCAACTACCTCACCCGTCACCTCACTCACCCCCGCCAAAAACTGTTCGTCAGTTATAAGCAGAAGCACAGCACACACTCTTGGCAGGCAGCCACAGAAGCAAAGAAAAAACCTTCAGGCAACACGTTCTCCTTCGCTCCAAGCAAGCTTCTTCCATTCCATCCACCATGGGTATCTTCTGCTCGGCGCCGAAGGTGTACAAGCCGGCAATGGAGGTCAACCTCGGCCCGGACAGCGACGAGCAGTACATCAGCCCCAATGTCAAAGGTTGGAATTGGAAAGGTCACTTCTAGGATGCAGTGTCTGTTTCTTTTTTTTTTTGAGAGTAGCAGTGTCTGTTTCTGCTTCAGCTGATGCGTTCTCTCTTGCAGCTCCTCGTGTCGCCGGGTTTTTGGTGAAGATCTTCGCTTGGGTTCTTGAGATGCCGGTCATCGGCTGGATGGTGCTCTCTTTCCTCAAGAGGGATAATCTCGTCAACAAGGTGCTCCATCGAAAGCTCTACTTAAGTTGATGTGGTAGAGGGTGATGTGGTAGACTAGTCACACTTGTTACGTGAACCTCATTGTTAGAGAAGAGTGTTGGTTAACTGAAATTGTGCAAGCCATTGCAGCAGCACATACCAATACAATGCATATTGTTCCTGCTTGACCATTGTTGGTCTTCGTCTGAACCGTATCTTCCTTTGTTCTGACGAACTTTTAAACACGTACTGCAGCTTGTCTCAGAAGCGGAGATTCCGGAGCCGCCGCTGTTCACTGCAACTCACAGTTGGCAAGGTCCTTCGCATTCTTTTCTCACCTCCGATCGAAGTGATCATGCCCGACTACTAAATTTAGCAAAAAAGCTTCAAACTTGTACCTGAAACCGGTTGCATTCTTCGTGCAGACATCCCCGAGCAGAACGTCAACCTGACGAAGCCCGGCTTGTCGCCGGCGGAGCTCGTTCAGGAGGCTGTCATCTGCCTTCCTGCTGACCTGGAATCGGCACTCGTTGATCCGTCGTCGGGTTTCAGGCGTTGGACCGTACGGGACTTCTTCAGAGCCTACAGTTCAGGACAAACCACCCCTGTCATGGTAAAGATTTCTTTTTTGCTGAACTTGCTGTTAGATAATTTCGCATTCCAACTTATTTTATGGATATTCTTTTTTAATATTACCAGTAACTGTATGGAATGAGTATATCATAAAATATTACTATGCCCATCATCTCCTGTGTCAATTATTCACCAAATTATTGAGGCAATGAATTCTATTGGTTCCTGACAATCAGAATGTGCAAAAATACTTATTGCTCCCTTGAACCCTCAGAATCATTATTGGCTGATCTAGTTGATGATGCATTTGAATGGAAGGCATGGAGCCCTCCAAAAAAAAAAAAAATACTGCATCACATGATGAGCCGGAATCGTGTCTCTTACCGCCGCAGGTGGCGAGGCGATTCCTGGCTGCAGTGAAGGAATGTTCAGGCCCTGACCTGAACATGGCCATGTTCATCAGCTGCGACCCTGAAGACATCATAAGGCAGGCCGAGGAGTCCACCCGCAGATACCAGCAAGGTAGTACTCCAACAATCTAATTCAATTCCTCGCTCCCCGCTAACTGCATTTCGTTCGTGCATTAACAACAACGAAAATCAACGAATCATCGTGGCCATAATCAACACTAGGAGTAGTATGTATAGCAATGGCTGTACTCACGACTGCCTCACTGCCTGTCGTGTCGTCATTAACGCCATTGACGTTTAGAGCTGAGCTCACCAGATTCTGCTCGTATGAGCCGTCATGACCACCACCATTTTTCGCACCTCGGCAGCCCATGACGCATCACCAATAGTTTTAGTAGTATCCAGTGTGCAGTAGGCCGGTGATGCGTGAGCCATATGCTCCTGCCTGCCATTTGCAGAGAAATGGACAAGTTATGAATATATTCCCAGCTAGTAGATGAACAGTGGCATCAACTCCTTCACAGGGGGCCATTTGCAGGGTCTGAACCATCTACCTCTCGCGGTCCCTGAAAAGGAAATACAGAAGCAGTATAGAGAACACGCATATGGTAGAGTAAAATGCAGGCTGCAAGTAAGAACCCGCTGGAAACTGTGAAAGGGGTCTTGGCCTAGTGGTTAAGGCATCCGAGTAACACCTCTCAGGTCCTGGGTTCGACTCCCCGTGGGAGCGAATTTTCAAGGATTTAACGGCATTTGTGCTTTCAGTGGTAGGCGACGCTCCCGTCGACAGCGATGCGCCAGTGGTGACTTCGTATCTCTAGATTTGCCGGCGCAGTCTTCGAAGATGCTCATAGGGGTAGGGTTTGCGTACGTGTGTTCATAGGGGTGAGTGTGCGTGCGTTATGAGTGTCTGAGTTGTACTGTGTAATCTCAAAAAAAAAAAAAAGAACCCGCTGGAAACTGACGAGAGAAGATAAGTTCAGACTTCAGAGTTCAGACACTGCCGATCGAGTGACGCCCCGGCTCATCAAGGTTTCGCAGAGATGGCATCGATCCATCGATAGATTTGCGCACACTTGATCTGGATGGTCCTGGTTCCTGAAACGGGCATTCATTGCTCCTATCATGCCGCACCATCAGCAGCATGTGGGGACTTTCCCTCTTGTGCGGGCCTCGCTTGCTGACCTGTAGAATTGATGGCCGGCAGAGAGATTGCATCTCTTCCTCTCGCTGTTGCACTGTGTTTCATTACTGAATTGTCCATCCATTGGCGCAGATTTATTACTGTTGGCATGCTGGATTAAGACTGGACGCATCGTGTTGATCGCGGCAGGCGTTTTTAATCGTTGTTTCGTGTGGCTTTTGGGTGCAGGGGCGCCTCTGTCCGCCATGGATGGCGTGCTGGTGGCCGTGAAGGACGAGATCGACTGCCTGCCATATCCGACCACAGGTAACAACTGATGAACTGGAAACGCATAAACATAACAAACCAAACGGTGCTACAAAAGGCAGCTGGTAACGGAGCTACTAGTACTTGATTTGTGATCTCGTCGGCGCGTGACGCGCGTCCAAGATTGACGAAGCACAAAGACTTGTGCAAATACGGCAAAAAGGGAAATGGCTGCTGATTAGTGATTACTAGTAGAGGATTTTAATCACGGGCAGCATGGTACTCTAGGTAATAGAGCAGAGAAGCAGGACAGTACGAGTGCAGACATGCATGTTCTTGCATCGTGTCAGGATGAACTACTGTGCCATGACCAGCTGCCATGCCGTAGCTTGCCTTTTGTTGTTGCGAGCTTTTGCTGATGATCCGGCTCACGATGCGACGACGGATCAATGCAGGAGGGACGCGGTGGCTGGGCGAGGCGCGGCGGTGCGGCGGGGACGCGGCGTGCGTGGCGCAGCTGCGGGCGTGCGGCGCCGTGCTGGCGGGCAAGACCAACATGCACGAGCTGGGCGCCGGCATCAGCGGCATCAACCCGCACCACGGGTCGACGAGGAACCCGTACGACGTCGCCAGGGTGTCCGGCGGGTCCTCCGGCGGCTCGGCGGCGGCGGTCTGCGCCGGGCTCTGCCCCGTCGCCCTCGGCGCCGACGGAGGCGGTAAACAATACTACTACGTACTAGACTACTAGTGTTCGTGTTCGCGCGACACTACCTGCTGCTGAGTCAGTAGTCACTGACGACGACGACGCCGTTGTCCTTGCAGGGTCCGTGCGCATGCCGGCGGCGCTCTGCGGCGTGGTCGGGTTCAAGCCCACGGCAGGCCGGCTCTCCAACGCCGGGTACGTACTCGCCACCAACGGTACACCGTACACGCATGTGTTCGGTAGTTTCAGCGCGTCTCACATATGACGCGACGCCGCTGTTTCAGGCTTCTTCCTCTGAACTGGACGGTCGGAATGCCGGGGATCCTGGCAGCAACGGTGGAGGACACGCTCGTCGCGTCGGTGCCACAGTTCCTTCACAAATTCCTTTTAAGAAATAAAATGGATCCTTTTTGTACTTTGATAATATATAACAAATTGCAAAAAAGCAAACATTTCATGTCTTTTCTCTGTTTTTCAGCTACGCAGCTATAGTTGATCAGTCCAGACCAGCAAGTCCCTTACAGGTTGATCCAATTTCTGTTCTTCGGCTTACATATACTCCACACATTTCAACTAGTACTACTATAGAAGTGTTCACTCACAATCGATCGACTGAATTTTTCTGTCCATCCCTCCCCCTCTGCAGCAGCCGGAACTGAACCTGCCGTTGCTTGCATCGACACGATCCATGTCTAACATCAGGCTTGCTAAATACGCAAAGGTCAGCCGTCTCCTAAACTGAACTAGTAGTACGAGTAACAAGCACGTCCAAATGCAGAACATTGCACTGAAACTCTCGGGGTACCAAAACCAGTGGTTCGACGACAGTTCGGAGGACGTCCGGAGCTGCTGCGGCAAGGCCCTTCAGACGCTGCGGACGCAGTACGGTTGGGAGGTAAGCGAAGCTCACTCAGCAGTTGATCATCTCATCTAAATCTGACGGCAAACTCTTCATCTGTTCCTTTTGCTTCAAGGTCCTGGACGTGACCGTCCCTGAGGTCGAGGAGATGCGGCTGGCGCACTACGTGACGATCGGTGCGGAGTGCGCCACCTCCCTCGCCAAGTACCTCGACAACATGTAAAGCAGTTTCTGTTGATCCATCGACGTGCTTGTTGTGCTTGTTCGAGTGATGAGCTGAACTTGCTAGTGTGTGTTGGGCAGGGAGAAGTCCGAGATCGGGTGGGACGTGAGGATCGGACTGACGGCCTACAGGTCCTTCAGCAGCAGAGATTACCTCAACGCGCAGCGACTCCGGTAATGAGCCCCGGAAATGTTCATTTCTCGGAAATGCATCATCCATCAGATGAACAATACTAATCTCATCATTTTTTATTTTGACAGGCGCCGTCAGATGTACTTCCACGAGAAGATCTTCGAGACGGCCGACGCCATCGTCACGCCGATGACAGGGTACGTTTATCTTTGTCACCAACTCACCATACATACTGCTTCAAGTAGCATTTCTGACATTACTGGTCGCGCAGCATGACTGCGTACCCGCTGCAGGACGACGCGCTGAGCACCGGAGAGCTCGACTACATAAACGGAGGTACGTATGAGTGCTGATGTGGAATGCCTCAGATTCAGTAAACTGCAGTTTAATTTACTGTTGACAGCCATGGATTAATAATCAGTACGAACCGGTTTTGCAGCTGCTCTGGTGCGGTACTCCATCGCCGGGAACTTCCTCGGCCTGCCGGCGATCACCGTGCCGGTATGTCATCGCAGCAGCAGTACAGCCTTTGAATGAACCTTTCCTTCGATTCAGACATATGCGGTCTGTCTAAAAATAGCGTTTGCTTTTCGTTCAGGTTGGGTACGACAGGGCCGGGCTGCCCGTGGGGCTGCAGTTCATCGGCCGGCCGTGGTCGGAGGCGACGCTGCTGCACCTCGCCTACGCCATGCAGGAGGCCTGCAGCAGGGACTGCAGGAAGCCCAAGGTGCACTTCGACCTCCTCCTCAAGAAAGACTAGTTTGTTGGAGGAGGATTCAGTTACATGTATTTGCAAGATCGATCGACCGATTGATTGAACTGATGTACGTGTGTGGGAAATTTGGGGATGTACTAGTCAAGGATTCAGAATAGAGTTAGCTGTTCTGTTCATGGACCAAATCGCGGTGATTGTGAGGAAACATTTGTATGCCTTTTATTGTCCAAAGGAAAAGATTTGCATTGAGGTTTATGCTCTTCCATTCTGCGGCTGCCGTCGCACCGTGAAGAACCCCGGCAGGTGGAGGCAGAAACCAAAATATAGCATCGTGGTCTGGTGGACGCTATGGTTGGGCCGCGGTGGGTCGTTTTGAGGTAAACGAAGATTCCATGCCGCCCATCATGGCCCTGTAAGCGGGCGTGCCGGTAGAATGGCCCTGGCCCAGCCTGAGGTGGACAGACCATACGGTCGAATACGGTGAATCTTATATGTAGGGCGGGCTATAGTAAGCTTCGGTAGAACAGTGTTTGAGATTCGTGCAACGGCTGAGATTCGCGCGGGTGGAGAAGGGATGGCTGAAAAGATGCCACGTGTCACACTCTGATTGGGGCGGGTTGGGAGGTGGAGAAAAAGAAACGAATTTCAAACTTTAAACGTGTTTTTTCCTAAACCGTAAGTCCGTTTTTGAATCCGTTTGAACCTACGTGTTTGTTACAATTAATTCTACAAAATAAGATCCAATATGAATATTTTTTCAATTTTTTAAAATTTGAAATTTTGTCAACATTTTGAATGTACTATATCAACATCTTGTTTGCACTATGTCAATATTTTGTTTACACTATATCAACATTTTTTAGAAAATGTTGATTTCATTTTAAAAATGTTGAAATAGAACTACAAAAATGTTGATTCTTCTATTTCGAAATGTTGACACTCTGACTTGGGCTGGGCTGCCTAGATTTAATGGACTATTGGGCCGATCTATCAAATGTAAACCGTAGGACGCCCTGCATATAGGCAGTCCCGTCGAATACCCTTGGTCTCTCATTAATAGTCCCATGCCCCCACTTTCATTCCTTTTTAATAAAACCCCTGATAACAAGCCCTCATAAAAAAAGTTTTTTTTCCAAAAAAAAAATTGAAAGCATCATAGAAAACATGAAAGCTCCTCATGTTCACATTCTTTATCGTTATTGTGTGATTATCTTTTTGACGCATGAGAATTGTTAGTCTATCTGGGATCAATCCCGTTAGTAGCATGATCATTGATGGCATGAAGCCTTGAAGGTAACCGAGGAAAGCTGTCATTGATGGCATGAAGCCTTGAGAAAGTAAATGAGAAAAGCCGTGAAGTAGTGGAGTTAATCTGTCTCATAAAGTATTCAACAAAAGAATAAGAGTGATCAGACTGAAATAATGCATATACATGTGTATAACTGCTATATAAGTATAATTTTTGGTAAAACAATCAATTATTCGTACAGACAATGCTTAGTTATGTCAAATGAGGCATATGCCCCCTCCCCCTCTCCAACACACACACAACTCAAATAACCCATCTCTCTGTTTTCTTTACTCAACACATTCGCGAGTTTCTACAATAATTTGCATGATCATGAGGTATTGATGAAAAAGAATTCTAAGTTTTTGTATGAATACCCTTGAGATGTAGATGTCTCTTTGCGAACAAAGGGCATATATTTGCATTCTTTGCATGATATTTGTTTATTGTTTTTCTCCATGTGTTCTCTATATTGTGTATTATTTTTTTCTACCTTTCGAGAGTAAAACTTGATATTCTGAGCGAATAATATCTTAGATGTAAGTTCATATGTTTTTCAATGTGTACTCCCTCCGTCCCTAAATAGATGTCGCTTTTGACTTTTAGACATTACGTTTGACCGTTTGTTTTATTCAAAAACTTTATGCAAATATTAAAATAAATATATCACAATTAAAATATCTTCAATGATAAAACAAGTTATTAAAAAATAATATTTATGTAAAAAATTTAAATAAAACGAGCGGTCAAACGTGATGTGAAAAAAGTCAACAGTGACACCTATTTAGGAGCAGAGGGAGTATTTAGTAACTTCAATTGAAATTTCTCTTTATTTTAGCTGAGTTATAACATTTTTTAAAATTATGCAACAAACTAATGTACTTACTGGAACATCAAAAAATAGTTATTACAACATAAAAACTTTGCAACATGCAATAATATTTGTTGTAATATGAGGTGCAAAATGGAAGAAAAATTGATGCAATATGCACTGATACCTAATACAACATGATAAAAAGTGACTGATATTTAGTCTCTTCTTTTTCAATATGATTGGGACCTACTACTTCCATAATAATTCATGTTCCCATTCGTCATGTGAATATCGGAGATTCATGTGCTCAGATCATATGATTCAAAATGAACAATCGGACACTTTCAGATCAACAAACAAGTCTCTGTGGTTGTACACGACTGAAACCGTCTTCGAAGATACTCATAGATGTAGGATTTACCTACGTGTGTTTATAGGAATGAGTATGCGTGTTATGAGTGTCTAAGTTGTACTATGTAATAAAATAAATAAACAATCAATGACAATTTCGGATCAATTAATTAATTAACAAGTTTCCGCTGTATACACGGCTGGAACAGTCGCGTCCACGTATCCAAACTCCCAGGGGGGCAAAACCGGAAAAGCGCACACGGCCTCGTCGCCCTCGCTTCTGGAGATTTGCAGATCAGATCGGGGACGGGAGGGGCTGTCGGTGTCTCTCGCAACAAAAAGAAACCAAAGCCTCGGCTCGAGAGAGATCGCATCTAACCCACCTTCCTTTCACCGGCGACGCGGCAACCCCGAGACCGAGCAAACAGCGACGCCGAGCTCGCAGGAAGAGGAGGAAGATGTCGTCGGTGTTCAGCGGCGATGAGACCGCCCCCTTCTTCGGCTTCCTGGGCGCCGCCGCCGCGCTCATCTTCTCATGTAAGCTACATGACCCCCTTCCTCTTTCCGTCCGCGCGATCCCATGCCGAAAGCTCTAGTTTTTCCCGAGAAAGCTTGGATTTTTCGCCATCCATTGCCCGATCTGTCGTCGGCGCTCCTCGATTTGGCCTAGCCCCAGCCTCCCATTGGCCCGATTCGTCTGTCTGTTCGCTAGATTTGGTTCGATCGGGGGCAGGATTCTAGTCAACGACTAGCGTTCTCGGTTGGGCTGTTGCTGACCTGTTGATCCGGTGCAGGCATGGGGGCCGCGTACGGGACGGCCAAGAGCGGCGTGGGTGTGGCGTCCATGGGTGTGATGCGGCCCGAGCTCGTCATGAAGTCCATCGTGCCCGTGGTCATGGCTGGTGTGCTGGGTATCTACGGCCTCATTATTGCCGTCATCATCAGTACCGGGATCAACCCCAAGGCCAAGCCCTACTACCTCTTCGATGGCTACGCCCACCTCTCGTCCGGGCTTGCTTGTGGTCTTGCTGGTCTCGCCGCCGGCATGGCCATTGGCATCATCGGTGATGCTGGAGTCAGGTAACAATGACACTGCTTGCTTCTAGTCTTTGTAGATTATTGTCTAACTGTGATGTGATTGATGCCACTGTAGTTTTATTTGCACTTGCATCTGATAACATACTTACATAATATACCCATGTAATTAGCATCATGGTCTTAGATAATTTTGTCTTAAGCTGCTCCTGTCCGACATGTCAATGTTGTACCTGTGATTGCATTGAGGCTTGGTTTCATTAAGAATGCCCCAACAGAGCATTATGGTTTTGCTCACTTATCCTCGATTCTCAGGCCTGGATCCATAAAACTTAGTAGCATTCAAAGTTCTTTTGTAGATGTGATGTTCTTTTGTCTGTCTTATGATGGACGCGCTGATAAATTTTCTTCTCGGGTCATTGTACCTTTGAAAGATGGGTATCTAACGGCACCTTTGCAGTTAAAGAAGATTCGTCCTACTTTCACTTTGTTGTGTTATTTTAATGACTACATCAGCTTTTTGTTCTGTTTTAATACTATACATTGCAAACATTCTATTTTGTTAAACCAAATATTCTTCATTAAAATTAGATAAGAACTAAGCTACATATTCTTCTCTTTGTTATGTGTAAATAATATGTGCAGTCGTATCTAGTGTACATGGAGCGCTGCCTATTATTTACGAGTTACATGTACTCTGTTCGAAAATTGATGACGTTCCTGACAGCAGTTCTGTGCTGATAACAACTCAATTCTTGTCCGGAGTCCGGACGTCATGAATTCTTGAACGGAGAGAGTAGTTTACTTTGACAAGATTGGTCTGCCCATGTCACATGCTTTCACAAAAGTAAACATAGATTTGGATAAGCATACTAATTGATTTTTCTGCATAACGGATCATGAAAGTTCTAATATGCCTGATGCCTCTTGGGTTAGTCACGTAACATGGGTAATGTGAGTTATGTTTTTGTAATTAGATTTGGGATGTGATTGAAATGATTCATTTTAAGAAAATTCTATAGGAAAGTAAAAGAGGGTGATTATGGCACATTTAAAACTCTGGATAGATTGGTCCGACTAGAATGAGAATGAGATATAGTTCATGAACTATTAGTTTTGAATGTTATTTTGACTTTCTTTTGTGGTCACTGATTTCAGGGCAAATGCACAACAGCCAAAGCTGTTCGTGGGCATGATCCTCATCCTCATTTTCGCGGAAGCGCTTGCTCTGTACGGTCTCATTGTGGGCATTATCCTTTCATCCCGTGCTGGCCAATCCCGTGCGGATTAGACGCTCTCCCCCTCTGCAATTACTTCACTGTTTATTATCATGTTTGAGAGAAGCTGAAACTCTGGGTTCTTGTCTAGTTTCTTGTTACCATGTATTAAGGAAACATTTGTAGCTGAAGGAAGGCGGCACTTGCAGTCATGTTCTTGGTTGTTGCCAATTACTGCCATGCAGAGGTTATTTTTTGGTTATAAGGCTGGGTGGACGCTCCTGGGCAATGTGAATTTAATATTGTTCTTGGTGAATAAAAACACGGAATTGTAGCCAAATAATAACGTGATTATATTATCTTCATCCCTTTGCTCCATGCCTGTATTTGCAATGTCAAGTGTGCTTGTATGAGTTTTGTTCCTAATTGACATTAGAGTTTGCTGTGACGTTTTATATTTGACTTTTGTAACAAGTTTTGTTCAAAGTCATTGCGCTTAAATGAGGTATTGTTCCTCATATGGTAGATGTGGTTAGCCACTTATTTACAGCAATCTGGTGCTCTCTCTGTTCCAAATTATAAGACTCTTTAGTTTTCTCAATGTTTCTCTTTTTTTTTTTAGTTTCGAACATCTTATAATTTTTAATGAAGTACATGCCTGTTTGAAAACTTGAAATCTCCACAATTTCACACTGATGTTAATGTAAAGTTTCCTTGTTTCGTGGTATAAGGTATCGGAATCATGGCTACAAAAATTCAGTAAGATTCCACCAAAGTGTGGTGGCAATAATGAAAAATACACAATTACAGTCCGAACCCTCAATTACATTTTTTTCTTGAAAAAAGCCCTAGATTCCTCGCGGACGTGCAGGGAAACATTAAAAAAAAAGCACTTGATTCCACGGTACACTTCCTCGCGGACGTGCAGGGAAACACTACATTCTTGGCAACTAAATAAACTTGGGTCGTCGTATCGTAGCCTTCACAAAAACATACTAAGTGTACGACTTTATTGCTTCTCGATCCAGGGAGCCCTTGCAGCAACACTAGCTGTACAACTGGGCAAGGTCCTTCTCGTATTCCTTCTTGATGACCTCCCTCTTGAGCTTGAGGGCAGCCGTGACGAGGCCCGACTCTGGTGTCCATGGCTCTGGTATCAGCTTGATTTTGGCTGGGATCTCAAACTTCTCCAGCCGTACTTGCTTTGCAGCCTGAAGAACAAGTATACACTTTAGTACAGTCAAAGTATCATCATATCATGCAACACCTAAGATGCCTGCAATATTCATTTTATCCTACAACTGGTATTCGCTCCATTCTTTTTATGACACATTAGATCAAACATGTTCCCCTTTTCTCGTAACAGTACAGCTACAGCTACAGCACATTGCAATTGTTTTCATGAAAGAAAAACAGGAATAATGAAGATGCTGTATTGTTAAATCATCCAGCAAATGCACTCACTAATAAGCATTAAATTGAATGGAAAATGAGCTAGACCATGAATTCATTGTTATTTATTGAATTCCAGAGGTGCAATGTTGCAAAGTCAACGACCACAAATCATGCAGGGAGAGCACAAACCTTTGCCAAGGATTGAAGTACTTCTTTGACTGTCTCTTGCTTCTGGCACAATTCTGGAAAATCAGCATATGTGATTCCTTGTTTTGAGGCCCAGTTTTTCAGCTCACTGTGTGCAGCTACAACAAGCGCAACACAATAGCTGTGGAAGGGGTCGGCGTGGATCATGATGTTGTCAACATATGGGCTTGAACTCAAAGTAGCCTCCACCTGTGATTGAATTAGTTAGGAAAGAGGTAAACCTGACCCTTTTTTCCCAGTACAACAGGAAGCCTGCTTACCTTTCCTAGTGATACATATTCACCATGTTGAAGCTTGACTATGTCCTTCTTACGGTCAATGATTTCAAGACAGCCATCTGGGTGCAGACGCCCAATGTCACCTGAGTAGAACCACCGCATGCCTCTTTCATCATCCTACAGAAGAGGCACATTGTTAAAGAAAATGTGTCGTGATAGTATGATAGATTATATTCAGGGTACTAGGTACTGTTAGACACATACCTTGTAGACCTCATTTGTTTTTGCCTCATTTTTGAAGTATCCTTTAGTTACATTTGGACCACCGATAACTATTTCACCCCGGGGCATCGGTGAATCAGTCGTTAAGTATCCCCCTTCAGCCCAGTCTATCAACTGTCATGTGTGAACAAATTATCATTAAGTTACGCAAAATTCAAATCTGAAAGCAAATGTCACAAAATGAAAGGAAAGAACCGTAAAATAAAAGTGGGCATAAAAAAACAAACAACTCTCAGCAAAGGTTATTGTTCGAGAAAAAACTCTCAGCAGAGGTTATATTCATCCAATAGCTGCTGTTTATGGATATGCAGTCAAAGATTTTTTTAAAAAACACTTGATCTTACGAGTGACTTTCAATATGACTACTAAAATATTTCCGTTTCTACAGACAATCTTCCAGGCATATTTTATCTGATAACTAAGATGGTGACCTGCCATCTTTTGTACCAGCATACATGAAAATAACAGTTGTTGTGGTGGGAAATAAATGTGAGCTAAATTAACATATGACCTGGTAGAAGCAATAATTTTTCGGTACCTTAACGTATGAACAAGGCAGAGGAGCACCAACACGGCCAACAGATGTATCATCATACTCTGAAAATGTCCCACCAGCACAGGTTTCCGTCAGGCCATATCCTTGAGATATTGGAGCCCTGTAACAGCATAAGTCACCCTGTCACTGTGAATATCAAAAAGTACGTTCATATGCAATCTATGGACTTGAAATGTTTGGATTCAAATGTGAAAGCCTAAGGTAGACTATGGAAAATATGGATGCAATTGCCATTAAGATCACAAGCTGATAATACCTTTTTTATTAATAAGAAAGGGAAAGAGGACATGAATCTTACGCAAGGCATATATTGATGAATCTCTGAGTATCGCCTGACAGAGGTGCTCCACCTGAAAGAATAAAGCGAATCCGTCCTCCCAATATTGCACGCACCTTCTGGAACACAAGCATATCCCACAAGTGCTTCTCTAATCCCCACGCACCAAGCCAGCTACCATTAACAGCAGCTAGACGACGGCTATAGGCAATATCAAACAATTTCTTCGCTACACCACCCTTCGCATCTACCTGAATTCAACTTGGCATGAAAAGCATAACAGATAAGATAGTAGATAGCATGAAAAGTAACAGATTAAGGTGTCATAAAAGATATTACATTTTTCCTTACGCCATCACGAACACGGTCAAGTATAGCAGGTACAGCGGTCATAAGCGTTGGCTTCAGTGCAGAAGCATCACCTTGCGTCCCTTTCTTTATTTTATTTGACGTATCAGTCAGAGTTAAGGGTGATCCGTATCCTATCGAAGCCCCAACAGCAGTTATGATTGCCTAAACATCCCATTTGCAAAGCGTGGATCAGCAAAATAAAACGGGATAATGTGGTGTTCCAGTTCAAGGAGATGCGCAACCTCAGCAGTTGTCTCATGACCCGCTTACCTCTGCAGCCAATTCAAGGATATGTGCTAGTGGGAGATATGCCAGGTAAACATCCTTCTTGCCAAGTGCAGGCACAATGGTCATAACAGCTGAAACTGTGGCCAGGACATTGCGGTGGCTCATCATAACCCCCTGCGTTGAAATTGTACGGATGAAAATGTCGTCTAATCAGTATAGGCTACAAGGCTGACAATATCAGGAAGAAATGCATTAATTTCTACGTAACCTGAAATGATCCAACTTTAGTACTAGGAAGAGAAATAATCTCGGACCAGCAAGCAGAATCAGAATAAAGATGTGAAATACTAGGATTAGAACAAACCTTGGGCATTCCAGTGCTGCCACTTGTATACATTATCACTGCAGTATCAGATGGGAGAGGCAAGTTAGCTTCCACAGGTCTATCCAATCCTATTCTCTCTACCTCCTCAAATGATTTCACAGTCCAGCTAGTGCATTTTGCAGCCAAGGATACTTCAGTTGAGACACCTTCCTCATTTATGTAGATGACATGTTTCACTGTATCAAGTTGCCCACTTATGTCGATAAGTTTTTTCAGTTCTTTGCGTCCACAGACCACTGTCGTTACCTCAGTCTAACAATAACAAGTCAATGCAGGAACACAGATTAGCAGAAATAGGAACTACTCAGATAATAGATATATTGTGTGTTAAATACAGCAATAAATTTGAAATCATGTGCCAGTATTTGCTCACTATCAACAAAGGAGCATGAGCACAACTTTGAAGATATTGATTGAATTCATGTTAAAAACATCAACACTGACTTCGAATACATGGACGAACAAAGTCAGCTAACCTCATTCAATGAGTGACATAGTGCCCCCTCCCCCAAGGAGGCATAGATGGTGACAACTGTGATATTTTGTCTGAAGCACGCCTTGCAAAGAGAGAGAAACAATATTATAGACCTTAAAAATGACAGCTAAATGTTAACACAATGTAAAGAACATAAGAAAAACACAACAGCGAATGATTCCTCCATCGACATAGCTATATTAAAGCAGTTTTACATGTGTGAAAATTGAAAATTTCTTACATTAGCAATGACCATCAATTTAGAACACTGCATCGTTCTCTTATTTCCATGAGAATACATACAAGAAGAGACAGAACATTGGGTATATACAGTCTTTTTTAAAAATCAATTCCTACTTTCACAAAGAAAAAGAATGTTCCTGTACTACTTCCTCATGAGATCGTGACACATACATAGCATATCTAAAGTTGATTCTAATACTGCAGCACGTAATCTGCCTATGTAAAGCTTGCATTCTTTAAAAAGAATTATGAAGTACTTGAAGATCTTGAATATTCAATGCACAAGTTGTACACTAGAGTAACAGCAGTTGTATTGATATACGGGTAGAGAAGATACCTGCAATGCAATCTGCCACTCAGCCCGTGTATCAGCAAAAATAGCAACGCGCTCATCCCTCTGGTGCCCAATTTGCAGCAGACCAGACGAAAAGTTGCAGGCAGTCTTGAATGCGTCAGCATAACTTTTCCACTCGTAAGGCCCCAAATGGAGCTTCTCAAACGACCTTCTGTCGGCAGCCACCTCCGATTCCCTAGAAATGAGCTTCCTGGTGCCGAGCAGGGGCATGAAGGCAAACTGCTTGCACGATTGCTCGAACAGCTCAGCAAGCGTGTAAATCCCCTCCCAGTGAGTTTCCACAGGCTGCTGAAATCTGTGGTTGCGTATGGCGTGGCCAGGCTCTCCACCCACATCGACTGGCACTCCCCTCTTCTTTTGAGCTGACTTCCTCGTGGTGAACAGCAGTGATGCCACGAAAGGGAGCACGAAACCGATGAAATAAGGATTCATTTTGCTTCGGCCTTATAGTGCTTGTAGCTCTCCGATTGTTGGTAGTGATTGACAAAGGCTTTGTGGTACGAGGCCTGCAACAGTAACTTTGTCAGGTGAACTCTTATGAAATGTTGGCCCCGGGTGCTTTACTTAGGTAGATGAGGCAAGGACAATATTTCCCTGTTGACATTAGTTAATTTAATTTGGATTTATCATGGAGATCCCATCCTAGAAGGCCACAGTTATGCATTCCAATTAGCTAGCCATGCACATGGAGGCTCACATCCAAAAGTAGTACCGAGTCACTGAAGTCAACTAACAGAACATGAGTCCTCACGAGCAAGCACGGACTCCGGCAACCAACTAGTGCTGGGAGGTCCACACAAGGAACGTTTTTTTGTTCGACAACTGGGGAAACACATATCGGCGGCGTGACACCATCACCGAAGCCCGTGGACTGAAAGGGGCACAGTACCTAAATGGAACCATGATGCAGCCATTCCTATCAGCCTATCTGGAACCGCCCAGAGGCACGGACGCGTAAGGGAAGAACATGCACGTTTCTACCTCTGTCAGCGCAGAGGCGCCCGCCGCAACGACTGGCGACCGAGACGAAGCTGAGAGATGAGCAGAACGCATACGTGCGCGCGAAGGGAGGGAGAGCCGGGGAGCAAGCGCGTACCTTGGTGCCTGCGCGAGGCAGCGCCGGAGAATGCAGGACCCGTAGGGCGGAGGAGACGGAGGAGAGAAATATCTAGGCGGGCGGAGGATCTGATGCCGCCGGCGCCGCCGAGGACGGCCGCGGGCTCCGCCTGTGTTTCTTCGTTTTGTCCCGTTGCGGCTGGCGCTGTTTGACTCGTGCCAGTCTCGCTTTTGGAGTCCAGCTTTGGCTGGGCCTCGGTGGGAAAGTTTCGTTGCCGGAGGGAGGATTTGGAACTGGGCCGGGCGGGGCCCGCTGAATGCTCTGCTTTGGTTTTCCAGTCCATTCAACTTTTTTTTTTCTATTCTCTTTTCTCTCCATCCAAAATCACCATTTGGTCTCCCTACCGTGCTGCATTGCATCACTTGCTCGTCCAACATTCATGGGTCCGCAATTAAACATTCCGCCGGAACAAAAATTTACAAAGTACTCTCTCCGGTTTTAAATTATCAATGTCATTGACTTTTTGAGTTACGTTGACCATTCATTTTATTCAAAATATTTTAAAAATTACCACATATTTTGTTATGATTAGTTTCATCACTAAAGGAAATTAAAATATAACAAAATAATTTACATATTTAACTTAATATTTTGAATAAGATGAACGATCAAACGTAACTCAAAAAGTCAACTGCGTACTCGATGTTGCTACGTGCTTTCTGGTTGGCGTATTACCCATTTCTTTCAGTTTGGTGTACACAAACTAGCAATATGTTTTGTGCAATCATATTTACTTGTTTAGCGTCGTGTTTAAAAAAGCCGCCGCCTAGACCGCTTAAGCGCCGCCTAGGCGCTAGGTGGTGCTCACCGCTTCGCTTTCAGCTAAGTTGTTAATTAAGCGTTTTCCCATATTTCCCCAACAAATATGTGTTGATATGCATATTTTCACTATTTTTTCTCTATCATTTTATATTTATTTGCTAAAAGTACAAACGCCTAGGACCGCCTAACACCGCTTAAACGTCGCCTATGCACGCCTAGGCGCTAGGCGATGCTCAGCCACCCGCTTAGCTCCTCCGCTTTTTAAATACTGTTTAGCGCACACAAGTACATGACGTTAAGTTCTTGACGTTTCCTCCAAAAATAGAAGTCCTCTTGACACATGCTGGAAGGCCCAAAAACTCAGGAGTTTCAAAAGGAATTTGTTCTGGTTAAGAACGGAGAGAGAGGGAGTAATTTGTATTGCAAATCTGTCAGCAGCTAAAATCTCGGTGGTATGTTGACCTCTTTACTATCGGTTTCCTAACTGTCCGAATGCCACCTCGTACTTGTCGTCCTAAAGGCGTGACAGGGCTCCCCACCTTGTACTCCAGAAAGAATTAGCACCCAAACACGCCGGAGCACCGAAATTGACGAGTTTCAGCAACCAGATAGTCCGACAACACAGCCAAAATTACTTCATTTCAAATTATTATTGGTTAAACTTGACGAGGTTCAACAGCAAAGCATTTTTATAAGAAAAAAATGAGGAAGGTATACGGCTATGCGTGTCACCAAATGCAGAGTCCAGGATAATGCCGTTATTGCTCCATAAGAATAACTAATTTGAAGTTTAAAACATCAACTGTTAGTATATTCTTTCCAACCTTCTTTGCACCAACTTTTCACCCAACAATACCACAACAGATTGTAGAAACTACAAACGTAGCTAGCTCACGCTATAGTGATAGTACGAACAGCTTAAAGATTGCACGCCAATAAGCAACCATGCCAAGGCCAAGTCCCCTCCTTCCGCTCCTCCTGATCATCATCGCCAGCCTCACCGGCAATGCCGTCGCCGACGCCGGCGAGCCGTGGCAGGAGCCCATTGAGGTGGTGTCGTCGCCTGATCCTCCTTCGCCGCCCGCCGGTGAGTGGCAGCTCCTGCACGCGAACATCGGCGTGTCGGCGATGCACATGCAGCTCCTCCCTGGCGACTTCGTCCTCATGTTCGACCGCACCGACACGGGCCCTTCCAACCTCTCCCTCGCCGCGCTGGCGCCCTGCGCCGCCGCGGCCGCCAGCGGCGGCGCCGCCGACTGCACGGCCCACTCGGTGCTCCTGGACCTCCGCTCCAACGTGCTCCACCCGTACCCGCTCGCCACCAACCCGTGGTGCTCGTCGGGGGCGCTGCTCCCCAACGGCACGCTCCTCCAGACCGGCGGGTTCGGCGCCGACGGCGACCGCGTCGCTCGGCTCTTCACGCCGGCGACGGGGTGGACCGAGCTGCCGTCGTTCCTCGCCGCGCGGCGGTGGTACGCGACGGACACGATCCTCCCCGACGGCCGCGTGCTCATCCTCGGCGGCCGCCGGCAGTTCAACTTCGAGTTCTTCCCGCACGACGATGCGGCGCCGGCGGCCAATGCTGCGGTGACGTTCTTCCCGTTCCTGGACGAGACGACGGAGGTCGACGCCGAGGACAACCTGTACCCGTTCCTGCACCTCCTTCCCGACGGCACGGTCTTCGTCTTCGCCAACGACCGCGCCGTCGTCTTCGACCCATACAACCGGGCCCCGCTCCGCCGCCTGCCTCCCGTCCCCGGCGGCGTGCCGCGGAACTACCCGTCTTCGGGGTCTTCCGTCCTCCTCCCGCTCCGCGCCGACTCCGACTCGCCGGCGGCGCCGGTCCACGCCGAGGTGCTGGTCTGCGGCGGCGCGCCGCGGGGCGCGTACCGCCTTGCGCTGCGCAACGGCACGTTCCTCCCGGCCGACCGGACCTGCGCCCGCGTCGCCCCGTTGGAGCCCGACCCGGCGTGGGCGCTCGAGGAGATGCCGCTGGCCCGCGTCATGGGCGACATGGTGCTGCTCCCCACCGGCGACGTGCTCATCGTCAACGGCGCCGCGGCGGGCACCGCCGGGTGGGAGCTAGCGCGGGAGCCCGTGACGCGGCCCGTGCTGTACCGGCCCGGCGCGCCGCTGGGGGCCCGGTTCGAGGCGCTGGCCGCCACGGCGACGCCGCGGATGTACCACTCGTCGGCGACGCTCGACACGTACGGCCGCGTGCTCGTCGGCGGCAGCAACCCACACGTCGGGTACGTCTTCACCAACGTCACGTTCCCGACGGAGCTCAGCCTGCAGGCGTTCCTGCCGCCGTACCTGGACCCCAGGCTCGACGGCGCGCGGCCGAGGGTGCTGGCCGCGCCGGCGGAGGTCGGGTACGGGGAGTCCACGGCCGTGCGGTTCGAGGTGCTCGGCGCCGGCTTCGGTGGCGCGGCGGCGGAGGGGGAGGGGGAGGGGCTCGGGGAGGTGCGGGTGGCCGCGGTGGCGCCGGGGTTCGCGACGCACTCGTTGGGGATGAACCAGCGGGTGGTGGAGCTCGCCGTGGGGAGGGTGGCGCAGCTCGGCGTCGGGGTGTACGAGGCCGAGGTCGCCGCGCCGCCCACGCCCGGGGTCGCGCCGCCGGGATACTACCTCTGGTTCGTCGTGCACGCCGGCGTGCCCAGCAGCGCCGCATGGGTGCGCATGCGGCCGCTCGGCCCGGCCACCTGATGATGACCTGATGCTGTTGATGCCTTGAAGAGGGTGAGGTGAACTTCATCCGCAGCATCTTGCGCGCGCGATGGGACTGATGCAAAAACATGTCAAGTTCGAAGAAAAAGAACGTATACAGCTGAAATTGAACTATTATACAAATTATAAGCAAGATCGTAATGTACAAAATACGTTACAACTTAAAATTTTGAACAAAGATACATCTCTACATTACATGAGTCTAGCTAGGTTCTGTCATATCTTTTGTTTGCACACTTCGGCCTGAACAAAGATGCATTTTTTTCCGCGTGCTCTTGACTGATTATCTGCACCATCCGACACCTCGCTCCTGTAATATTTCTTCAAAGTAAATTTCATAAAACCCATGTTTATAGTTCGTCTCATATATACTTTGGACTGTGTCACATAAACACATATTTTATTTTCATATTATGTTACAAAACCCCTCCCGTATGCAAAATGCTTATGAATACAATGCAAATTCTATCTTTGTACTTGCATGATGTATTCACTGTAGTCGGATGCACGGCTATGTAATCTCCTGAAATTAAAGTGGCATACACACGTAAGATTCATATTGTACTGAATATAGGTGAAATTTGTGAAACAGTATGACTAGACTAGATACAATTAAGTGACGCAAGCCAAAATAATTGGAGTTTTGAGGTGACAAGGACAGCAAAAATCCTTGGTCTTGAAACTCTACTTCTGTAGACTGTTGAAAAAAAAACTGGGCCGTAAGTTCACATCGACGAGTAACCCAAAAACCCATTTGGCCCACTAAGGAAATGGATTGCGAATATTCTCCGAGGCCGCAGGCAGCCCAACCCACTCACCTACCTACCTTACCTGTTTCCACGTTCCCGGCTCCAACGAAGTGCCTGCCCATTCCTTTCCACAGCCGAGAGGGAGATCTCATCTCGGCTTCTCCGCCGCCGCCGCCGGCATGACTCCGTCCCCGTCCCCCGCCGGCGCGGCCCCCGCCTCGCCGTCTGGCTCCGCCTCCGCTTCGGCCTCCGACCCCACCCCGTCCTGGTGGGAGTCCGTCTCGCAGGCGCGCTCCCGCATCCTCGCGCTCTCCTCCATCCTGCCCCCGCCCGCCGCCCACGACGTCGCCGCGCTCGCCGACTCCGACCGCCCGGCGCGCGCTCTCCTCCGCTCTTCAGCCGCGTACGCGGCCCTTTCCGACGCGCTGCGCTCGGGCGGAGGAGCTGACGACCCGGCCTGCCACTGGCTCTACGACACGCTCCTCTCCGCCGACCCGGACCTCCGCCTCGCCGCGCTCGCCTTCCTGCCCCTCCTCGCCGCGCTCTACCTCCGCCGCCTGCCGCCGGAGCTACCATCCTCGCTCTCCGGCTTCGAGGCCGTCCTCCTCGCCCTCTACTCCTCCGAGGCCAAGACTCGGCAGGGGAAGCCCGTGCTGGTCCAGGTGCCTGACCTCTCTGTTCCCTCGCTGTACCACACGCCAGCTTCCACACCCACCACCAAGTCGCCTCGCCGGCCGCAGCCTCCACCGATTCCTCCGCCAGCGGCGAATCCAGTGGTGGGAGTGCTCTCGCCGCCGCTAGAACCACAGGCAGCAGTGAAGTCAACGAAGCGCGCGGGGATAATCGGAGTCGCCTTCGAGGCTTACTACTCCAAGATCGCACAGATGCCGGCTGCTTCGAAGGTGGATGCCTGCAATGCTGTGGCTGCGTGGGCGGGGCAGTACTGCAAATGTCGTTTTGAGCTTGACGAGAAGGATTTGGAGGAGGATGAGGGAGATTCTTTGGGGTCGGTGTCGCCAATGTCATCGGAGGCTGAGAATGGGAAGGAGCTGGAGGACGAATTGGCAAGAATGCGTGTCAATGGAGACAGCAGTGGGCAGAATTGCAGTGAGGAGGACAAGGAGGCAAGGGTGCCACTCCCATGGGAATTGCTCCAGCCCGTGATGAGGGTTCTTGGGCACTGCTTGCTTGCACCCCTGAACCCAGTTGAGGTGCGCGATGCTGCGGCAGAAGCTGTGAGGGTCGTCTATGCCCGCGCATGTCATGACCTCGTGCCACAGGCAATACTAGCATCACGAAGCTTGATTGAGCTTGACAAGAGTGCTCGGAAGGCTGCCAAGGCAGCTGCTGCAGCAGCTTCTGGGGCCATTGTGCCGGCTGGTACAGCTGGAAGCGCTGCTTCGAGCTCAAGGCCAAGTTCGAAGCCTAATACGCCAAGCAAGCAACGGAAGCCGGACGTGCTGCTCGTGTCCAAATGAGGTCAACTGCGCCAACCAGTAAGAGGTATTACAGTTGTAGTAAAGAGTTAATTTCTGGTGACTCCTATGTGTGTCGCTGAAGATATTGGTGGTCCGTCTGGTAATCCTGGAATGCGTAAGAACATTACTGTGGCTCTGCAGGCGGTTGGCTACTTATGTTGCCATCTTGGTGTTGTATGTTCACTTGATTTATGTTACTTAATGCATATAGTTCATGAATCAACATATTTCATTATTCAGTTGATGATTTAATGGGGAGAATGTGTTCAAATAATGGCTGTAGTGCATTGCACATATATTTCATTAAGAAGTTTTTTTTAATATCAATCTGAATTAGTGTGGCCATGTTTTGTTCCACCAGTGTGTGCTTATAATTATTTAACAAATATGATTTATTGTGCATATTGGGATATCTCTATGTTCCATATAAAGTTATTTTACTGACTTTTAATAATATAGAAATATTGTTGAGCTCATTACTTACTGATAAATCTCATGGTTCAGTTTATTTATTGGCAAAGCATAAATTATATTTTCTACAATATCCACTTGAATGGCTTGTTGATGCATTTTTTTTTTTGCAAGAAATACAACATTTGATGCAACACTTGAATTGCAATGCATATGTTTCCTGACATTCCAAATGGGGTCTATGGCACTAGAACCAGTAAGAGGGCTTACCTGTTATGCTAAAGACCTAATTTCTGATTATTCGTGTGCATGTGTGCATGTGTACAGTAAGAGGGCTTACCTGTTATTACTGTGGTGATCTCAGAAAAATATATAAAAAAAAAAATACTGTGGCTCTGAGGCAGCCCGCAGTTGGTTGGTTATGTTGCGAATTTGGTCTTGTATGTTAATGAACTGAAGGCTTACAAGCAGGAAGATGAACCTACTCGCCCTCCCCTTGGAGGCTCTGAGTTAGCCTTCTAGGATAATCTCTGCCTAATCTGATCAATCGAGAGCCCCTCATATATAGAGCTCTCCTAACGAACTTGCTAACAACTTAAGCAATCATTCAGCCGGCTAACAAATCATATCCGGCGTTTATTCCTCTCAACAAACTGAAACAAACTAGCAACTATCTGACTTCTTGCCCTTTGCACAGTTCTGGTACTTGTTGCGGAAGAATGTGTCCACAACAGTTAAACTTGATTTATGTTATTTGTTGTGTACAGTTCACAAATCAATGTGTTTCACTATTCAGTTGGTTATTTGGTCAGGAGAAAATGTTCACATAAATGCTGTAGTTGATTTTCTTTTTCGGGTTGCAATATCAGTCTGACTTTGTTTGCTCATGTTTCGATCCACCAGTGCGTGCTTTATAATTACTTGGCAATGATTCGTTGTGCATCAGTTGACAATTATCTGTGCTCCACATGTAGAATCATTAGTTTCATACTGACTTTTGCTAGTGGAAGTGTTGTTGTGCTCACTTATTTCAAAGGAAATAATTTCATGGTTCAGTTTATGGACTAGTGAGCATAGAGTGCCCTACACATTTTTTTTGGGTACAGTACTGGCTAGAAATTGCTTTGTTACTGTTGCACATAATACAGAACTTAATATAAGATTTGTCTATCCATCAATTTCTATTTTACGAAATGGTTGACACTGTTTCAGCATCCCTGTGTTAGACATCACCTTGATAGCTCTTGCAACTGTATGCATAAACTTGATTTCCTGTTTATTGAAATACTGCTAGAGCTAAAAGAGATTCTAAATTACTTTACTGTCCAGATTCCGGATTCTATTTTCTTAATAAAAAATGTAAATAATCTTCTCTTTCTTTTTTGGTCTTTCTAAATGTTATTTACTATGCATTGTACATTGTATCATAATGTAAGTAAGCTAAATAAAGTAGATTAAACAGGACTGAGATGCGAAAGACATATCTACACCAAATACTTCATCGAGTATATTACTATATTGTAATACTAGGAATTCATTTCATCACTGTTGTAGTATGGATTGGTTACATTGCTCCATGTAATGGACTTGCTAATAATTGTATGGATGGGCCTTACAGCTGCTGATATAAATATAGGGTTTGGCTTTGGCCCTTTATTTGTCTGTCATTAAATAGTTGATCGTCACCAGACTGCAATAAATTGTAAATAGAGGTTTTTAGACTGCAGCAGATGTAACTAAAGCTAAAAGGGTGATTGGACTGGAGTTTGGATTTTCTTCTGTATTAAGTAAGTAAAGCTAAAAGGGTGTCTGTCATTAAGCATCTTTGGCATCTATTATAAGTTGGTGCCACACTATCATTCTTCATGGTTTGCAGTGACAGAGCAATGATCTGATCTTACTTGTTCCTTGAGCATTTGAACATTAGGACTTAGGGATGCTAAAGCATCTGTCAGCACATGCTGTGGCGTACACTGAACATGGTATCTGTTTGCTCCACCATGACGGTAGCGAAGAGTTTGTTTTGCTGAAAAATGCTTATGAAGTCCACTAGAACTAGCAGTGCAGGAAGAGCAACTCTAAGACTAGGTTGTTTTAGCAAGTCTCCTGCTCTTTATTGTAAATTTACTTGCCATTATATATGGAACTTTTTTCATATAGTATTTCCAATGTGCTGGTTGCGGTTTGAAGTGTAAAGTGTTGGATTTTGGTTGTGCTATCAGCGCCGTATCTCATGTAGTTTTTATACGAACATTACCAGCACTTGCTTCATGTGCACATCGTACACTTGTTCGGTGGGCTAATGTATTCAGTTTTGAACATTGCTGACGACTTTTTTGGCCCTTCTTGAGAAAATTTTCAGCAGATATCACAGACAATTTTGTCGAGAAGGTCTGAAACGTAAGCCGCATATGCTGGTAGCAGCGACAGTTTGCAAGAATGCATTTTAATATCAAGTCAACTCTGCACGTTGTTGAGTATTTGTTATGGAACATGACGAACTGTTGTCATGCATAACTCGTTGTGATGTCGTGACTTGCACCAAATGAGCATTTTCTGTATAACTTTGGTTGGTCGACCACATGCATATGCATGGGTGGATAGCGCGCAATACTCACCAGAAACTGGCACTCCTTTCTTTATACATCAGAAAGCCAAATGTTCTCCTAAATATGATGGTCAATGGCTCGTGAAGGCATGTGGTTGTGAATGGAAACTGCGTTGAGGAAAATCTCGAGCCAGTGAGAAAGACGCAAATGCTGCCAAGTATGATGGATGCA
Organism: Eragrostis nindensis; assembly: GCA_012490785.1. Lineage (NCBI taxonomy): Eukaryota > Viridiplantae > Streptophyta > Magnoliopsida > Poales > Poaceae > Eragrostis > Eragrostis nindensis. The sequence continues at coordinate 124,080 of JAAXCT010001437.1, forward strand.
GAATTAAATTTTGATGTTGAAGACCTCTTCCGGATCTCTGGAATGCAGAAACTGATAGCAGCAACGTCCCATATGAAGGCTGTTAGCCAGACAAACCATTTGGAGAGTTAAAAACTAGTATTTGAAGCGAATCAAGTTATGCATATCCAGTTTGCTACGGTTGCTTCACATGTTCTCGTTACACTCTTGTTGTTTCCTTGGTTTGCTACAACGTCGAACTCTATTCGATTGACCGCCTCCCCTGAGCCGTGGACGGCTGCTTCGATCCAATGGTATGACGACGAGGCAGTACCGGTTGCTTTAAAGCAGTGCAGGAACAGTTGATCCAGCCAGTCTTGCAACGTTCCACCTGCAGCCATTGCCATGCACGAGACCATCAGTTAGGAGAATGTGAAAGGCATCCTTGCTCCCCTTGCAACCCTCGGCATCGCTCGAAACAGCCAGTGGAAGCTGTCTAGTGAAATGTAACCTAGTGGCACAAGGACCAAATCCGTGCAGTATGCATGCAGCCATTTGCACAAGAAACTATAGAAAGGAAACAGACAGAGCAATTGAAAACAGAGCAAACCTGGAGTGGCGCAGGTAGTTGGCAAATGGCGCAACTGTGCAAGTCTGGAATCCAGGTATCCAAATAAACTCCGTGGTTCACTGACGTGAAAGGTCCAGGATGCGAAATCGCATCAACCGCATGAAGGATGGTCACGCTAAGCTCTTCGAGTTGTCAATATCATATATGTGCACGCCGGATACACTGCCGCTTCGGTCCATCGATCCGACGAGTCCGCAGTGCCGGCGGCTTCACTGCAGTGCAGGCACACTCGACGCAGCCAAAAAATCAAATGATCATAGGCTTGCCACCTGCACACGCATTGCCCTCATATGTTATACAGGATGAAACAGCATGCAAAACTTGCATATTACACGCGTGTATGATTAATCTTGCTTTCATTGGATCCATCCGTCGGCATACTCATAACAGGGCATGGAAGCAATCAGAAGAAATGGAACAGAACAAAATGTGCGCGGGAAGCAGGCAAGCGATTACTGTGTCGATTAGTTTACCTGAAGCGTTGGCAGAGGGGCTGACGTTTGTCCGCACATGCTCCTCGTCCTACCGGCCTCTCGTCTTCAATGGGACATGTCTTCAAGTAAGCAAGCTTCGTGCGTTCCTTTCGGGCTGCGAATGATATATAGAAACAACAAGAGGGAAATAAGAAAACGTAGTAACTCAATGTAACAATACAAAATTATATGAAGCGGCAGTTGATTCGTTGTATTACATTACCTTGTTTAATGGCAGAGGGGCTGATGTTCGTCTTAAAGCTGAAAGGATCCCTTGTGTACGACACATACCACTTCCTCTCAATGTTGTTGTCGTCATCTGCGTAGGCTTTGACCTGCTTGATATGGCTGAACTTGTCCCACTCGGGACTAGATTTTCCGGCGGCTATGGAAGTGAGCAGAGATCTGTCGCAGTCAATCTTTAGCAGATGCCTTGGGTTTACATCCTGCAAGTATCCAGGGAGCGTACCCATGTCATAGTCCTCCAGAACAAGTCTCTCTAGTGCAAGCACACCGTCCAATACCTTCAGCTTTGGGCATTTGATGATAGTGAGATCCTGCAGTTTTGGCGGATTACCGATCCTCTCGAGGCCAGAGCACCGAATCACCTGGAGTTTTCTTAGGTGCTCATGATGGTGCAGTTGTAGGAGTTCTGGTGCATCCTTAATCTGCAGAAACTCCAAGCAGGGGAGGTGACACAAGCCGTCATTGATCTCGGCGCAACAAGGCAGGTCTTCCAATATCAGAATCCTCAATCTTCCAAGGGGCACAACTGCATTCGGCGCCATCCATCTTGGGAGTCGCCTACCAAAGTATCCTACGATTTTAAGATCATCTAATGAAGGTGGAGGGCAGAGCTCATCAAACACCTCCTCAATTTTTCGGTGCCTTTTGTCAGAGATGTTGTCTTCCTCTTTTAACAACCGGCCATTATCTCCATGTCTGCTAGTGCAACGCAACCTCAGAAAGCTTAGGTGAACCTTTCCACTAAGCTTGGTCTTTCTGGCAATTGAGGAAGAAGATACATTCTCAAGGCCATATATGCTGAGGTGAATGAGCTTGGAGAGAGGCCCCAACTCTTCCAAGCTACACCAGTCTTCATCCATTTGGACTGGAAACCCATATAACTTCCTCAAGCTAGTTAGACCACCAAAACCCCTGGGAACATTGCTTATATTTGTGCAACTAAGATTAAGAAACCTCAAGTCTCGTAGCTTTCCAATGCGACCAGGAAGCTTCACCAAACTTTCACAACCAAAAAGACTAATATACTGCAAGAATTTCATCTTATGAATGTTCTCTGGCAGTACAGATATGTTAGTCTTTTCTATGGACAAATACCTCAAGTGTTTGAGTTGGACCAAAGATTTAGCCAACGTATCGAACTCCGCACCTTCCACATGCAGAGTCCGCAGACTTGAAACAGCAACCAACGAATCATGAGGGTTGATCTTTACATTCCCGACTAATAATAGTGTCCTTACTGATATCTGTGCTTGTAGAGACCTCCACTCTAACACATCTGATTCTGATCCTTTATTTTCTAGTGACAACCGAAAAAACTTTTCTGAATTATTAAGTTTAGCAGCAAGATCAATCTTACTAATGTTACTTGCTACTAATGCTTCATCTCTGGCTACATATTGAGCAAATGAGCGAACAACATCATGCATGCTGCAAACTGCTTGATCAAGAACCATTACATCTGGCTCTATAAGGTTCCTCGATATCAGATCGTCATAGTACTTCCTCCCTGTTTTTTCCAAGTCATCAGTGTTTCCATGAACCAACCCTTCACCAATCCACATGCCAATAATATCGCCACCAAAGAACTGTGTGCTCTTGGGAAGCAAGGAGAAGTGCAGAAAGCAAGGTTTCAAAGAAGAAGGCAAATCCTGGTAGCTAAGGTATATTGCATAGTTTAGCTCTTCAGTCATTTGAGATACTGACCATATAGAATCTTTTAGGACACTTTCCCAATCACTCTGCCTTATCTTTTTCTGACGCAGAAGGCCCCCCATTACTTTGACTGCAAGCGGCAAACCGTCACATTTTTCCACAATTCCCATTCCAATATCCTCTAATGCACGAACCTGTGCTTCGTCATTTTCATTTCCGATGACCTGTAAGCAAGCGACGCCCGTTAAGTGAGTGAGTCAGGTAAATATGATAAAACAAAATGTGGGTATTGTGTTTGGAGGTGATATTGTATACGTCGCGTACGACTTGGGATGCAACATTCGACTGAATCCAGGGAAAAGAGTCCACATGTATATAGCACTGAGGAGGAATTAATATTGAGTGTGCACTTAAATAACAGTACTCATCACCTTTTTATTTGTTGACCAACGTCAACAAATAGAAAAAGGAGTACCCGCATGTTAACAGCGGGTGAAGCTGGGCCATCCTGATCCCCTTGCTTCAAGCTCCTCTGGCTCTAGGCGAATGTGTTCCTGTTTTTACGTTAGGCGAATGTGTTGAAAGCATTGATTAGGTACTACTACGACCATATATAGCATTGGTGGTGCGGCTGTGTTAGTCGAATCCTGGAGTGTGCCCCGCGCTCCAGAAAAAGTTGTCGCGCCGCCCGTAGTGCTCCCGAATTGCGTCCGCCCAGGGAGTGAGGGACGGGGACCCTGCGCGCGCACACCTCTGCAACTGCCGGGTGCCGGCTCCTGCCGCTACATCGCACCACCGTGCGACCGTCGTCGCAGCTGCGGCGTGCCGGCCGGCTGCCCCGGGCTCAAGCCCCAACCGCTTCACCCACCCTCGGGGACCACTTCAACGCGCACGCCGATGCTTTTGCTGCGGCTGCGGGCTCAAGCCGGGGCCCTCCCGCGCCTACGTGCTCATTTTTCTCTTCCTCTTCCTATGGCAATCCCATCCGTTTCTCCTTTCATGTCTGTTCCGCGTCTTCAATTGGTCATCCCGTGTCACCACTCACCAGCGCGCCCCAGCTGCCCTCCCGCCAGGCAGCTCACTCCGCCGCGAAGCCCACCCGGCCAGCGATTTGGGTCGTGCGCACCCTTATACGTTACTGCTTGTGATTGACGTGCGCGCTGCCTGCTTACCACCGCGTGTGCTGCGTGCCTTTTGCCGTGGCCCCAGCGTGCTGCTGCTGCGCCGCCACCTGATCTGCTTGCTTGCCATGCCCGTACGTTGTCTGCTACTGCTCTCTAGGTTTGGAGAGCAGTATGTGTGGACACTCAACAAAATGCTTCTACCGTCCATGTGACACATTCTTTTTCAGAATTTTTCACAGATTCTCTCTCTAGGTTTGGAGAAAAATATGCCTCTACAATTTAATTTAGAGGCAAATTAGAAAAATGCCAATAACAAAGTGTATCTATAAATGGTTTTTGTTGTAGCAGGACCAGCTCCGGCACCATCCACATCATCAAAAGAACCAGTGGAATCTGGACAGATTTAGGAGAAGGTGAAAGAGAGAGGGGGAGAAAAACTGGGGGTGAGATAATGCTTTATTTTCGCCCATGTGAGACATAGCTTCTAATGCTATATATACATGATGTTTGCAAGTAAGATATAATGAATCTACTTCTAAAGTGCAGAGAAAAAATTGCATTAGTGATTTTCATGCATTTTAATGTTATTAAATAGAAGTATAGAATACCCGCAAAAAATAGAAGGCAACATATATTTTTTTGGATAATGGAATATCCTGGCCTTTACCTCAATGAGGCTACAGCCCATAGAAGGCAACATTGGTTCTGGGTGCTGACCTAGGTAGCTAGATAGACTGTGCAGCGCATGAGCAAGAGAACAGTGTAATAATATATAAATTAACTCATAAATACCTGCTTCTTGAGCAAAGACCAAGCATCTTTCGGATTTAATTTTTCAATATTGTGGTATGGCTCCTCTGCCATCATGCCTCGGGCAATTCGATGGTTCCTTGTGGTCACAAGGACACGACTACCTTGAGCTACGACATTTGTCAACGGTGTTTTGAGCACATCCTCCCATGCTCGATGGTTCCAAACATCATCCATCACCAGTAAGGTCTTGCACCCTTTCAATGTTTCCTTAAGAGTTTTCTGCAACACTTCCATTGTATTTCCAGCTGCTTGGTTGCCTCCCCCAGCTTCTATGGTTCTCCTCAACAGCTCAATATCACTATAATCTTGGTTGACACTCACCCATATCGTCTTTTGGAACTCTTGTTGGATGGTTTCATTGTTGAAGATATTTTTGGCAAGGGTCGTTTTGCCAATCCCACCAACTCCCACAATGGCAAAAACCATAACTTTGTTGTCTTCATATATTGTTTCCTTCTTATGTGTGAGCATCTCCACTAAATCTCTTGTGTCCTCATTTATCTTCTCACCAATCACAACCAACTCGAGCTCTCCCGTGGTCTCACGGCTAGGAAGACGACGGGAGAACTCCATCTTTCTTCCATGGTCCTCATATGAAGTGAGGTTAAAGTTGAAGGTCTTGCTACGGTTGATGATGTCATCTAGCTTCTCATTAAGGGTTCTGAGACGGCTACCAATGTCATGGGCATGAAGGGGGTTTCTCATGCAGAAGAGCAATGGGTTCAAGCACCCCATGTCTCGGTTTGGACCCCGCTTCATGGCCTTGAGCTGGCACAAGTCAAGTATATCTGTGGCATCGTACATGGCACCTTTAAGCTCTTTCACCCACCCCTGCACAAGCTCATCGGTGATATTCCTCCTATCAGCATCCGCGAGGAACTTCTTGAGGTCCCCGAGCTTGGCGCCCATCTTCTTCATCTCATTAGGGACCCCAAGCAGCATACGCACCTCATCCTTCGCCATCTCCGTCAGCATGCTTTGGATGTAGGATGCCAAAGCATCCAAGCCCATTGCCATTAATGGCGAGCGTGGTACCTGCAATAGCAAAATTAGTCACAATATCATCTACTGTATTTGATTTGTATACAACAAAAACGCTAACAATGATGGACTCCCAAAGAAGCGTAATAAATATACGAGCTTTCCAGCATCTTGTACTTTGTATGCCATTGATTACCAATAAAAGTCTGCATGGTTAACTACAGAATTGTGCTGATCAAACTTTTAACCATAATACATGGGAATGCTATAGTCCATTATTGAAAGGAGACTGCAGAACGAACTATTAGCTCTTCTTGGATGAAAAAATTCTACAGCTTTATATATAGTTAGTGGAAAACTTCTCTGGTTGTTTTACTTCAGTGGCCCTACACGCAGCTTATGCAGCACAATTTTGTACTTGTAATCATCGTACGTAGTATTCAAGAGGTACTACTAATGTAACAAAACAACACCAACTGCAATCGACCTCAAACCGTGTGTTCTTTTTTTTTTGCGAGGAATTAAAACCATCCGAATCGGGAGTGCTTATCCTGCATTGTACTTAATTACGAGTTGTAAAGAACAGGAGTGGCTTGTTTGAGACCAAACTGTGACTGGAGTATTGAACATCGCAAGAAATCACCAGTGAGATAGATCAGAAAGAGATGAAGAGAGACGAGGAATACGCACCTTGACTGCCGGGCCGGCGCAGGACTCTTCGGCTCTTCAGCTCTTTGCTTCTGCTGTTGAGGGCGAGAAAGCTCAGGGCTGGGGAAAACTGGGTACGCGCTTTATTTAACTTGGAGAAAAAAAGTTCAGTCCTCGAAGCGATTGATTACATCGGGTCGGTCCATGTTTTGATATTCCAATTACACTGGTCACGTGAGCTGCACGCACAGCTGTGACAAAACTTTCTCACATGGAGGGAGTAGGTGGCACGAGGCAGCCAGCCAGCTGTAGAGATCGTTGAGATCTAATCTCGATCGCATGCCTAGATCCAATTTGAAAGATGAGTGGCATCTTTCTAGTTCAACTTACCCTTGCCAGCAACCCTCACATGAAACGTTTCGGGACTGCAGAACGCAGGATGCTTTCGGCTATTCCGTGACAAGAGGAAGAAATAATTCTCAAAGGACGTGAAAAAAATGATTCATCTCTGCCCAAGGCCAGCAGACTGTTCTTAACTAAGTAATTAACTTCCGGTGGCGCGGCGCGGTGCCGGCATGGCATATACACTATTGCCGAGCGAATTTCAAAACAGTTGTCGCGTGGGCGCTAGCTGATTCTACACCGATTTAACCATCTCCAGAGCATGAATGGTACCAAGGCAACAACGAATATACATGTTGCATCTAATCTTCAAAGGCATACGGCAGACCCGTATTTTCTTGGATGAATGGGGATCGATGGTGTGTGAAAACTCCTCTCTTTTTTTTTTTTCTCTCTCTCTCTCTCTGCGAGGCGTGCTGCATCCGATCTTCAAAATTAAGCATATCTGCAAAGCACTACCTTTTTTTTCCTTTATAGGAGGAAAAGCTGAAGAAGCGTTGGAAATCGGAATTCAATTGATCTAGTTTGCCTAGGTGCCCTTACAGACAGGATCATCGGGTACTGCTGATTTAAAAGGTCGGTGACACCTGCGACCACTCACGTGCATCGCGTGTAGACCGCAGTACGCTTCCTCGTTACCAGAGAGGGTTGATCAAAGATTTACAATTTTTCAACAAGTAACGATTTCCATATCTAGCTGGCACGAAAAACAAACCACCAATGGCTCCATCGGACTTGGATAATTAAAGACATCCATTCTACATCGTTTTGGCCGGCGAGGTTGCTGCTTAATCAATTGATCACCTTTGCCGGCCGGTATCATCGTGGTAGGCGGGAGTGCTTGGAGTGTCCCATGCACATGGCCGTTTAATCCATAACTCCAGTGCAGGAGTGGCAGTGTACTTTAGCAGATGGAATGGAAGAGAGGCGAGCCATATGCACCTCGATCGATTTGTTGTGCAAGCGAGGCGAGAGGACAGGGCTGGAGGCTTTATAGCCTCTATTTATCGACGGGGGACATGACATGCATGCACGCACGTACGTACGTCTAAGCACAGTAATGCGTTGCCATATACTAATCCACATCATCTTTGTGTGGTCTTCAGTCGTCAGTGGATGACGGCAGCAGCGCACTTCCAAGGCGTCTCACCAGCATCGATTGAAGGATGGATGCCCAAGTGGTGCCGCGACTGCAGGCTGATCTTCGTGAGGAGCTTGTTGGCCCAGCTCTCTCACTGATCTCTCTTGGCAGGAGACACCTACTCGCAAGCACAAGACACTCTTGAACACGTACAAGAACACAAGAAGAAGAGTAGAAGAGCACAAGGAAATTTTCTCTGCGCTGCACACCAGCGCGCGCACACACACAAGCACTTAATTCTCTTCTCTGTATTTCTCACGGCACAAACACAAACTGAATACAAAGGTTTAAGTAGCCACACACTGCCGTCGCCGACGCGGTCAGGCTGTTCGACGGGATGGCTCGGCCGAACCATGTGTCATTCACGGCGATGATGGCGCAGAGCGGCTCCTTCGAAGACGAGCTACAAATTTGGTCTTCAGACACCTGTACCAATTGAGAGCCAAAGCAGAGAGAAGCTCTCAATGTGCGCGCGCTTGGTGAGTAGAATGTTAACTTGGATGCTTGATGATGAGGCATGGAGGACGTGTGCAATATAGCCACGTACTGCCAAACATACAACACGTGGACTTGATGCTACCGACCGACCCAGTCCGCAAGTACGAGACAGCTGGGTTGATAAGGCTCAGCAGCTGGGTTGGCCGGCTAGCTATTTTGGTGCAGGTGAGACTCGCGCGCGCGGCAGGCGGACGAAGATGTTGCGGATGAGGTCGTCGCACAGGCCTGATGTCGCAGCGCTGGCGCCTCTCTTTCTCTTCATCTTCCTCTTCCTCGTCGTGGATGGATTTCTCGGCGCCACCTTCTCGATCTCATCTTTGCGTGCCTTCTTCGCCATGCTTTTCGGTGGCTGAGGAGATCCACGATATTCTTGCTTTTTTTTATTATTAAGCCTTTATATACGGATATGCTACGACATTTATTTTGGAAGATTGACAGAGAGTCAGGTTCTCATACTATCGAACACGCAGTCGCACATGACTGGGACACAGCCATGGCGTTGTTATTCCAACAGAGAGAAAAGGCAGAGCCGTTCCATTCCATGCTCCCGTACAAATGAGGTCAGAGCCTGAAGCGGTCTAGTGGAGGCCGGCCGTCGACACGAGATCCGAAGAACTCCGCCGCCGTGAAGCTCCTGTACCTTGGCGTCTCGTCGGTGCCCTCGACGATCGGGCCGTACACCCTCGCCGACGCCGCGGGTCCGTGCGGCCGGAAGAAGCACGCCACGGAGACCCGGGCGCCGGCGACGGCGTTCGCGGCCACCACGCGGTGCTCGACGCTCTTGAACCTGCCGTTGGACATGACCTCGAGGAAGTCGCCGACGTTGACGATGAGGGCGCCCGGCACCGGCCGCACGTCCACCCATCTGCGCCGCCCGTCGCTGCCGCTGGGGAGCAGCGCCTGCAGGCCGCCGACGCCGTCCTGGAGCAGCACGGTCAGGAACGTGGCGTCGGTGTGCTTGGCGGCGCCGAGCGTGCGGCGCGGCTCCGGGCACGGCGGGTAGTAGTGGGCCGCCACGCTCAGCCCGTCCAGGCACCCAGCGTCGTGCTCCAGGTACCCGCGGCGCAGGCCCAGGGCCTCCGAGAGCAGCTCGAGCAGCGCGCGGCACAAGCCCCGCACCTGCCTCGTGTACTCGAACACGGCGTCTCTGCACGTCGGCGGGACTTCCTCCGGCGACGGGGCGGCGAGCGCCATCTCCAGGAAGAGCGTGTCGCGCCAGCTGGCGGCCGGCGCCTGGAACAGGTCGTAGTTGCTCGAGTACTTGACGCGCCGCGCCGCGTCCCGCGTGTAGTAGGGCCGCCTCGCCTCCGCCGGCTGCTCGTTGAACCGCCGCACCGCCGCGAGCATCGCCAACATGGACCCCTCTGGGACGCCGTGGTGCACCACCTGGAAGAACCCGGCCGTCTTGGCCGCCGCCTTCACCTGCGCCACCAGCTCGGCTCTTTCCACGCCGGCGGCGAGCTGCAGGTCGATCACCGGGATGCTGCTGCTGTCGGCGACGTCGTCAGGATGAGACGAGGCATGATGGTGGGGGTCGGGCGGGTGGTGGAAGATGCGAGGGACGGCGGTGACGCCGGCGTCGACCAGGCCCTTCACGCCGGCCTTGGTCTCGTCGAAGGCCTTGAGCTCGGCGACACGGTCGTAGTCGGCCATTGGAGGAGGTTTGCAGCGACAGCGAATGCCTAGCTACTGGACGGGGCAACGCATACATGTGCCTTTTAACTGCGACGTGCCTGGCGGTGGTGAAACCGCATGTTACCATCGTGGACTGGACTCATGGGTCGTCTGTTTTAACAGCATGTGCACGGCACATATGGGTCCACAAGGTATACTATTGGGCCTGTCTGCGTACCACCCGGGCAGTTTTCTTCCTTCCGCCACCCGAATTTTCTGGCCACATGATCAAGATCCAACGGCTCTCCTTCATCTTCAACCTCCGGTCGATCCCGAGCTCCAGCGACCTCGCAGCCGCCCCACGCGCCGCCACCCCCTGCCTCGGCGGGCTAGGGCCTTGCCGGAGCTCCGCGCGCGCCGCAGTCGATCTCGAGCTCCAGCGACCTCGCAGCCGCCCCCTGCCTCGGCGGGCTAGGGCCTCGCCGGAGCTCCGCGCGCGCCGATAGTCGATCTCGAGCTCCAGCGACCTCGCAGCCGCCCCCTGCCTCGGCGGGCTAGGGCCTCGCCGGAGCTCCGCGCGCGCCGCAGTCGATCCCGAGCTCCAGCGACCTCGCAGCCGCCCCACGCGCCGCCGCCCAACCCCCGCCGTCGTCTTCCTCGGCCCCGCCCAAACCCTGGCCCGACCACCGTCTCCCGCCGCCCGCTCCGGCGGCGTCCCCGCCGCCTCCGCCTCCGCCGTCTCGCCCTCCACCCCCGTCGGGCCGGCCTGCCTCCCCCGACCCCCCCCCCCCCTTCTAAGTCCGACGGACTCCGGTGAGCCCCCACAACCCCCAAACCCTAAGACACTAAACCCGTCGGAGACAACGCCGGAGATGGGGAAGGTGGTCGGAACCCGCCGGAGATCAAGAAGAAGGAGCAGAGGAGGAGTCAAACAGCTGCAAAAAAATTCGGGTGGCAGAGGAAGAAAGAATGCCCAGGTGGATTTTAGCAATCCCCATACTATTTCCCTGACCATACATATACTTGTCATACAACAGGAAAAATGGATGCCAAACCAACCACCGCAAAAATATCTAGGCAGTAATTCAATCATTGAAAACTACATAGACAGTAATTCAACATTCTAGAAAAAATGCAGACAGAGCATGCCCATCTTCTTTGGCGTCTCAAAAGTATTTCAACTCAGATGGAAGAAAAATGAACCAAGTTCGAGCACTGTTGCTGTCCTTTTCCGAGAGTCCTTTAAATTTGTCTATTTCTTTGTTTTTATTTTTATTTTTGATGGACCATTTCTTTGTTGGAGCACAAAGATGGGCCAAAACGAAGGCTCATGTAACATACGGGCCAGATCTTCTTTCGGCCCTGGCTATTTGGATATCTCTAGCGAAATTTTTTTATTTTTAATCGATTTTTTTATTATATTCTTATTAATAACCACCTGTTTTCGAAATTTGTAAAACTAGTCGCCTATTCGCCCATTAGTTGGGCGATATATCCTTGTCGCCTGTCCAAAGGGCGACAGGAAGCAAATAATCCCTCCAACGGGCGACAAGGCTGCGCGCGCGATGTGTGGGGCCCAGTCGCCCGATGTTGGGGCGACAAGGAGCCAGTCGCCCAATTGCTGGGCGACAAGGAGCCAGTCGCCCTGATGATGGGCGACAAGGGTCAGTCGCCCAAATATCGGGCGACAAGGTGCAGTCGCCTGTATTGCGGGCGACAGGAAGCTAGTCGCCGGAAGAAAGGGCGACAAGCTGGTTTATTTGTTGCTTGCGGTGTCATGCGGGCACCTGCAGATGCGCCTCACACTTTGGAGTGGACGATGGGAGCGTAAAAGCCTCGTAATGCCTCTGTCGCATGGTTCAGAATAATTGGTATTACGCATCGCTGTGACAGTAAAAGGAAATAAAGTAGCATCGCATAACATAAAAGGTCATACCTAATGAGCACAAATGTCCTACCACGATGGACGACACAAATAGATGTATAACATCGTGCATGGATACATCTCATACAAAATAAAGTCACGGTCACATACAAGTGATACAAGAGATAAGTAGCTAATGCCTGCCACGCTTAGGGGGAACACCCCTAACTGTGCCAGGCTTAGGCGCCTTGCGACCCGCTCTCACGTGATCGGCTGAGTACGTCAACGGCGAAGGAGGAACCACCTGACGTGCGGGACGACCTGCAGCAGCAGCAGCTGGTGTCTCGTAGTGGTCCTGTGATAACTGTGTCATCTGTGGTGCACCAGCTAACTGTGATGCAGGAAGTGTATGCTGCTGCTCGTCAGCCATGTACGCGTCGAAGTCGAAAGGCGTCGGAGATCGTCGGCCGTAACGCTCAGGGTGTTCGGGGACCTCCTCGTCGTTGTAGTCGTAGTCGTCCATCCCTGAACCTATAAAAGCAAAGTTGTTGTTATGCAGAACGTAACAATAATATGTAATATGACGAAACGTTAGTAGTAAACGTTACCTGGAGTCATGCGTGGCATCTGTGAAGAGGAGCCTGCAACATCACCAGCTGGTGGCCAACCGCTGTAGTTTGTACCTGCGCATAACGAATAAGACATGACAGTAAGAAAAATATGACTATTAATTACAAATAATCATTAGAACGAAATAATACAGATTTTTACTTGTTGTGAACATCGGACGAGGAGGAGGTGGTGCTGCAGTCCTAGGTGTGTAGGACGGCTGCTGAAACTGTGGTCGCTCCGCCCTGGGTTCGGACTGCGAAGGGTGCGGGACGGCATCGGTATGCCGACGGCAGGAACTGCAAGAGGTGAGCTTCCCGATGTCCGTGGCTGCGTCGTAGATCCTCTTCATCGCAAGAGAGATCTCATGTCCGGTAAGCTGAATGCCCTGCCTCATCCGCTGAAGAACTGATCCCGACTCCACGGCGATCCGCTGTGCTAGGTCACTCTGTAAAGAGAACAACATATTTCAAATGAGTATTGTTGTATAGCATAAAACGATGTGAAAGGAATATGTTTGTAAGGATTGTACCGCCAACGACGAGGCCTGGTCCCTGTGGGTCGGGTACGTGTCTCTCAGGGTCGGGATGTGCCTTGTTGGCACCGTCGGTGTGTGCGTCACCCTGGTCTTACAATACATTACAACTGAAGGTCTTACAATACATTACAACATGAAATACAATGTCCATAATAACTTACTTCTCATAACATAGTTTACACAATACAGAATGCATTAAAGACGTAAGGTCACATATAACAACATGGATCAATCTAGGGTAAAGAACAATAATTCTTCAGCGAGCACTTCCTTCCATCCTTGCTACTCCACGACGTGGACGAGGACGACGACCATCTTGGGGATTCCCAGAAGGGCCTGCTTCAGCTGCACCCCCTGTTGACTTCTTACCGGGGCACTTCTTGTAGGTATGTCCGGTGCCATCACACGTCGTACATCGGTCCTCCTGCCTTCCTGTCTCAGACTCATCCATATCATTTCTAATACGTCGTGTCTTGCGACGGCCACGCTTCTGCCTCAATTTTTCCTTATCAGGACCACGTAGGTAGTTACCACCAGGGTTGTTTGTAAATGTGCCAAATATAGCAAAGCCATAGATCTCTGCATTCCATGTCGTCATGACATACTCTTTTGAAAAATATTGCGACACGTAACGCTTCGGGGCCAAATTTGTAAGTGAACAAGCTGCTATAACATGTGAGCATGGCCTGTGTAAGAGCTTCGGCTTCATACAGGAACATGTGCATGACTCATTGCGGACAATACACTCTTGTACCGTCCTGTCGCGGTTGCCGCCACGACGGCCCCTGTCTCTACAAAGAATCTCAAAACGATTCTCTGTTGTGCCCATTGCTCGACCACGGTGCAAACTTGCCTTCTTAATCTTGTTCTCCATGTAAGTTGTCATGAATGTTGAAAATACCAATCTGTTGTCAGCCATAGCATGACAAGCTGCTGCATGTCTTTCACGAAAGTACTTGCATGTCCCATACAAAATCCCCTCCACTATTCCAACAAGAGGCAATCCTCTGAAACCACGAATAGCCCAGTTGTACACCTCTGCCATGTTTGTTGTCATTATTCCATATCTGAAACCATCTGTATCGTACAACAATGACCACTTCTCCTTTGGCTCATGCTCAATCCAATCAGAGAAGCACCTGATAGATGACCCTGCTCTCCGGACGACGTTCCTCGGGCCATCCGTGGGGAGGTCAGAAAGAGGAACAAACCAATCAGGGTTAGGGTTCGGCCTGTTCGACAACTCTTTAATTTGTTTTGTTGTCAACTCATCAAGCCGCTGCCACATTGCATTAAACTTCCTCTGTTGATTCTGATTGCACAGCCTTTTGAACATGTTCATCAGATGCTTATTCTTGAAATGACTATAAAAGTTCGCACCCAAGTGCCTCATGCACCACCTAGATTGTATGTCAGGCCAACGAGGTGGAACACCACGCTCAACAGAACCATGCTTGATGTCCAATATCGCCTTCAGCAAACCTGCATGTCGGTCGTGTATGACACAAACATTAGGTCGTCCTTGCACCACTGCTAACTTTACACGCTCCAAAAACCAATACCAGCTATCTGCGTTCTCACTCTCCACAAAGGCAAATGCCACTGGTACGACTTGATTGTTGCCATCGACTCCAATGGCAGTCAAAATCTGCCCTTTATACTTTCCCGTGAGGAAAGTACCATCCATGCAAAGAATAGGCCTGCAATGCAGAAATGCCATGATGCATTGACCCAATGCAAAGAAGGCACGATGAAGGATCAATTTTCCAGGTTCTTTTGGATTTGGCAAATCCATGATATCGTAATACGTACCAACGTTTCTCTGTCTGATGCTTTGTAACAACAATGGCAGGTTGTCATAAGAGGCTTCATATGAACCAAATCTCTTCTCTATCACCTTCTGCTTTGCTTTCCAAGCTTTAGAGTAGCTTATGGTGTACTTGAAATCCTCCTCTATCATGTTGATTATAGATTTTGGCTCATACCTTATGTTGTCCACAATTCTACTATACATGTAGTCAGCAACAAATTTGGAGGTAAGAGCTGTATTGCACTTCTCTAATTCTTCCAACTCACATGTATGGTCCTTCACTATAGAGCATTTCCATAGCAGACTCCACTTTTGCTCGTAAGCGTGCACCCTGAACGGACAATGAGTGAACACGCACTTAACGTCATACAGTTTCCTGCTGGACTTAACAACTACAAAGGACCTCTTCACCGACAGAGACCAGTACTTCACAGCATTCATCACATCATCCTTGTCTTTGTACAGAGCTCCCTCTGTCACCTCATTCCCGTGGTACTCCCATGGGACGGAGTACCCTTCATTGATAATCAGATTTGCAAAATTTTGATTGTTCCACTCAGCTGGGACTGGAATTTCATTCTCGTCGTCTGAAGAGTCAACTTCGGGAAGATTCTCATACTCCTCGTCGTCCCTCCTCATCTCGTCAACTATGTGTTCTATCCGCTCTCCTTCGTCTGCTTCACCCATCGGTTCCACAGATGCCAGATTTTGTTCACCCTCCTCAATTTCTGTCTCGCGATCCTCTTCATCCTCCGTGGCTGGCCTACCTACCTCGTCCACGTCCACGGCATCTACCTCAACCACCTCCTTTAGGTATGCCTGAGCAAGGAGGACGAGAGGCCACCCACGTTCTACAGCCTTATCCACATATTTCCTCCATGTTGATGTTGCATTCAACGGTATTAACTCCCAGTAAAACCCCTCACGTGCACGGCTAACCATGCCCATCAGGTTCAATCCGTGTTGGTCTGTATCCAGCTGAAAAAGCCGCATCAACCATCGAGATTATCATTTATTTTCGTATTTGTCACGTACTAATCAAAATTATATTAATATGCTACATCTATATATTAATATATCTATACCTATTTTACAGAGTCATACATCTACAACACTTGTAAGTAAATATTAATACCACTATATAATGCTTCACTATTTATTTAAATACTATAATACTAAACTATTTAAATACTAGCAAATATTATAATGCTGTTATTTAAATAATAGCAAATACTATAATGCTACACTATTTAATGCTACATTATTTAAATCTAGATCTAGCTTAAATACTATAATGCTACACTATTTAAATACTATAATGCTACACTATTTATTTAAATACTACTAACTCTACATCTAGCTTATAAGCATCTAAACCTAAATCTGTATCTATTGTATTAATACGACTATATTATACTACACTATTTATTTAAATACTAGTAAATCTAGATCTAGCTACATCTAAAACTATATTTATAACTAGTCATACTCTAACTATTATACGAATCGAAAACTTACCAAAGTTACGACGCGTCGTACGCCGCAACCACCTCCTCCTCCCCTCTTCTCTCTTTCCTTCTCTTCTCCTCTCTTCCCTTCTTCTCTCCCTCTCTTTCTGCTCACCGCGGCGGAGGCCGAAACGCGCGCGGTTTTTATAAGGGCGTCCTTGTCGCCCGACCGTTGGGCGAGTGGGACCTTGTCGCCCGGCCGTTGGGCGACTGGGCCCCACCACGCGCGCGCGCCGCGCCTTGTCGCCCAACGGATGGGAGATTCGGGTCCTTGTCGCCCCGCTGATGGGCGACTGGGCCCCACCGAGCACGCGCCGCGCCTTGTCGCCCGCCAGATGGGAGATCCGCGCCTTGTCGCCCACCGGATGGGCGACTGGGCCCCACCGCGCGCGCCCCGCGCCTTGTCGCCCCTTGCACGGGATATTTGCGGCCTTGTCGCCCAGTCGAAGGGCGACAAGAGGTTATCGCCCTTCCGGCGGGCGAATAGGCGACTAGTTTTGCAAATTTCGAAAACGAGCGGTTATTAATAAAAATATAATAAAAAATTCGATTAAAAATAAAAAAAATTCTATCTCTAGCAGTATAAATGGAGGGACCATGCGTGTGTGATTACGTTGAGGTGGATGATGGCGAACCTGGCGGCCCAGCTCGCGGCCGTGCTCCAGGCCTGCATCAAGCGGAGCGCCGGCCCCAAGCCCAGCCGCGCCCACGCCAAGGCCGCGCACGCGCGTTGTCGCCGGCGGCCTCGCCGTCGACACCTTCCTTCTCAACCGCCTCGTCGAGCTCTACTCGCTCGCCGGCCTCCCATGCCACGCGCTCCGCGCCTTCCGCTCGCTGCCCAACCCCAACGTCTATTCCTACAATGCGGCGATCCCCGCGGTGAGTCGCGCGGGGGACCTCGCGCGCCCCCGGGACCTGCTCGGCGAAATGCCGGAACGGAACGCCGTCTCCTGGAACACCGTTATCAGCGCGGTCGCGGTCGGAGTGCCCCGCGACGCGCTGGGGTTGTTCCAGGGGATGCTGGAGGAGGGCCTCGCGCCGACGAAACTCACGCTAGCCAGCGTGCTGAGCGCGTGTGGCGCAGTGGCCGCGCTCGACGACGGAGGCGATGCCACGGGCTCGCTGTCAAGGTCGGGCTCGACGGGAACCCGTTCGTGGAGAACGCGCTCCTCGGAATGTACACCAAGTGCGGGAGCGTTGCCGACGCGGTCAGGCTGTTCGACGGGATGGCTCGGCCGAACAAGGTGTCATTCACGGCGATGATGGGAGGTCTGGCGCAGAGCGGCTCCTTTGAAGACGCGCTCAGGTTGTTTGCGCGGATGAGCAGGACCGGGGTTCGCGTCGATCCGGTGGCTGTCTCCAGTGTTCTTGGTGCGTGCACGCAAGCTTGCACTGGCGAGGACAACATCGCTCGTGCAATGAGGCTTGGGCAGTGCATCCATGCATTGGTTGTCAGGAAAGGATTTGGATCGGATCAGCACGTGGGGAACTCCTTGATGGATATGTACGCAAAGGGCATGGAGATGAACGAGGCCATGAAGGCCTTCGAGTCGATGCCCAGTGTCAGTACTGTTTCATGGAACATCCTTATAACTCCATACGGTCAGGTGGGTTGCTATGATAAGGCAATGGAAGTGTTGGACCTTATGCAGGAGTCAGGGGTTGAGCCCAATGAGGTCACTTACAGTAACATGCTAGCTTCTTGTATTAAGGCTAGGGATGTTCCGTCTGCTCATGCATTGTTCAACAAGATATCCAGGCCCAGTGTGACAACGTGGAATACACTGTTGTCTGGTTACTGCCAGGATGAACTGCATCAAGACACAATTGAGTTGTTTAGGAAGATGCAGCATCAAAACGTGAGGGCCGATCGGACAACTTTGGCTGTGATCCTTAGCTCATGCTCTAGATTAGGAATTTTGGAACTTGGCAAGCAAGTGCATTCTTCTTCAGTAAGACTGTTACTTCATAATGACATGTTTGTTGCTAGTGGTCTGGTGGATATGTATTCAAAATGCGGCCAGATTGGTATCGCCAGGAGCATTTTCATTAGGATGACCGAGAGAGATGTGGTGTGCTGGAATTCTATGATCTCAGGTTTAGCTATCCATTCTTTGAATAAAGAGGCATTTGACTTCTTTAAGCAGATGCGAGAAAACAGAATGTTCCCCACAGAATCCTCCTATGCTAGCATGATCAATTCATGTGCTAGACTGTCTTCCATACCTCAAGCTAGACTGTCAACCATCTAACACCCAGACTTCATTGTGTCCAAAAACTCTGAACATCCTGTTGAGATAAAGTGTGCATGAATGGTTGCAATCTTTATTGTGCATGTGAGTAGTAAAACAAAGGTGGCCACTTAGGCTATCTGACTGGTATGCTGCAAAGGTTTGGGTCTGATGCTGTGCTTCCTGAACCAGCACACATAAAATCAATAAATCAAGAATGTGGTGTTCAAGGTTGATGCATAATACTTGTACTCTTTCCTCATAGCAGCAAACCATCTGCCACATTCATCCTCCCCCATGTGAATCTATCTAATTCTCTCTTTTTCTTTACGTGAAAAAAAATCTCATGCTTTTGTAGTATGATCAAAACATGATTGAGTGATGCATAGGTTGCACTGGTTCAAAAAAGGGATCAAGTTCACTGGCAAGATCAAGATAGCTAATATACATTAACAGCAGACAAGATAACAATAGTTCTTCATAAAAGGTATTTAATCATACTAGTATTATATATTTATATGTGAACAGCTCAACTGCGGTACCAAGTTCAGTCAGTTTCATCATTTTAGTAAAGTGGATCTAAACATTATGCTTACCACCAAACACGAGGCGCGCTGAAGAATCCCTTTCCATCATAAATAATAACTTTATCCTGATTTCTGATACCAAGTGCGGAAACTGCTGCTGCAAAAGCTTCTTTAGATGGCAGCATGTGTGGTAACTGAAAAAAAAAAAGAATAGTGCATATATATATGATGGTCACATACATGTTATTAGTTACAGGTATGCCTTTCCAATGAACAAGATGAAATGAACTGATGAAGGCTTTATATGACGATCTAGTGATGTGAACACAGTCGATGAAATTTCGATATGGCAATTACGAAAACACAAGGAAATCCTATTGCTTATCTAATCAAATAGAAGATTAAAAAATGAGTATGGAATGTACATTTAGAAACATTTCTCACATCGGTTGTCCGGTCAACTATGCCATCTATGTCGAAAAACAGAGCACCAGGGATATGTGCCACCTGAGCATATTGGAACAGTTAAGCTCCAGGAATTCACAAAAAAAAAAAAGGAAGTATAAATCGTGGTACAGCTGATGCTAAAACCTGGTATTCTTGCCATGGATCCCTATTCTCTTCTGGCATGTACCATGATGCATCCAATACCTGAAACAAGCTGATGAATGTCAGTACACGATACACCTTCCTGCAATCTTGTGATCCTTTAGAGCAACTCCAGCAGGGCCCCTACATGAGCCCCTAGATGGGATGTAGGGGCTTGAACCGAAAAAATGAACTCCAGCAGAGCCCCTACGCAGGTCCCTATCCTTGTTGGGTCGCCACAATCCTCCCCAGAGTCGCCACATCTGGCGACCCGCTCCGGGGTCGCTAGACGGGGGACCCACCAGCGCTCTCGCGCGCGCGGCGCGGCTGTCCTCTCCCGCGCGATGCCGCCTCCTCCGTCCTCTCTCTCTCACCGGTCGCCGCCGTCGCCCCTCCCCACCCCCGCCCGCCATGGCCGCCCACCAGGCCGCACCTCGCCTCTGCCTCGCGTCATGACCGCGCGCGCTCCACAAAAATGGATTGGCAGGACCGGATCTGGGCTCCATGGCCTCATCGCCGCCGCCTCAAATCCGCCCCAATCCGGTGACCTCGAGCGCGAGGCGAGCTCGTCGTGGTGGCTTGCCGTGGGCCTGGACGAGGATGGCTGGCCGTGCCGTTGTGCCGCGGCCTCGCCCTTCCTCACCTCGCTCCGCTCCCCCCCTGCCGTGCTCGCGTGGTGCCCATGGAGACGGGTGCTGCGAGCCGGGGAGGCTGCGCCGTCGCCGCCCCGCGCGCCGGACCTGCACTTCCTCTTTCCTCTTCCCAGCCTCCTCTTCGTCGATTCGCAGAGAAGCTCGCCCAGCCGCCTCCTCTTTCCTCTTCCCAGCCTCCTGCCCCGGCCATGGCTGCCATGGGAGCCTGCTATGGCCATGGGGTTGCGTGGGGCGAGCTCGTCCTGGGCCGCCATGGCGAGGCGCAGTGGAGGCCACGCGCGGCGGACGGCGTGCCTGCTTGTCGTCGGGGCCGTGCCGCACGCCTCGCCGCCGCCTCCGTGCTTCCGGCCGAATCGACGCCGCCGCCTCCGTGCTTCGGGCCGAATCGACGCCGCCGCCAAATCGCCGCCAAATCGACGCCGCCTCCATGGCTCCTACAGCCCCCGCGCGCGCCAGCGACGGCCGCCTCCGTGCTGCGGGCCTCCGCGCCGGCAGCTGCGCACGCCTCCACGCCGGCCAGCGCCGAGCCTAGCTGCGCACGCCTCCACGCCGGCCAGCGACGGCCGCCTCCGTGCTGCGGGCCTCCACGCCGGCCAGCGCCGGGGCCTAGCCGCGCCTTGTGCGCGTCGCCTCGCCGAGCAGAGGAAGAGGTCGAGAGGAAAAAAAAAAAAAAGAAGAGGAAGAGAGCTGACTAGTGGGACCCACAAATGTAGGGGCTTGGAGTGTAGGAGGTGCTGCTGGAGTTGGATGCACTTTGTAGGGACTCAATTGTAAGGGCCGGCCCCTAGATGGCATGTAGGGACTTGGTTTTAGGGGCTTCTGCTGGAGTTGCTCTATTGAGCACACTAACAAGCAAGGGAGTAAAATCAAGCAAGCTGATGAATGATTGAGTCACAATTGCTCCACTGACAAACTGGATAAGAAACCAAAAACAGAACACTTATGGTTTTTTCGAGACATCTTCTTCTCGGATGCTAGCAAAAGGAAACAAACATCTATGCATCGCGTAAGAACACGCGAAACTGGATGGTAAATTTTCTATCACCTTAACATCGGGCAGCCCCAAGTGCTCTTGCAGCCACTGAGCAGACACAACTGGATCGTCCTCCGCCATTACTGACCTGCGGGCCAGCTGCAAGATTGACGTCGCCGAACCGGGTTAGAAAACAAGCTGAAAGGTCAAATCGATGACTCAAGTAAGCCAGGTTTACCTGACTGCTCCCAGCAATGGCGAAGGACTCAGGAAGACGAGGGGAGATGAGCCGATTTGGACTCGTGAAACAGGCGCCGCCAGAAGGGGTATACTTGCAGTATAGCTCCAGTAAAACATAATTAATTAATTAGAAAAATCTGTTCGGTTCAGGGATGCAGTGCGGTGGCAAACTGTGTATTGGTATGTGTGTCGACGGTTGGTGATTAAGGTCAAACACAAGCAAGCAAAAACAACATTAGTCCAGTCTGGTTCCTATTGTAAGATTTTCCTCTCCTGTCTGATTCCGATTTTACTCCTGCTTCTTTTCTCAGAGTATAAGAAGGCTATACTTTGACTTTGTTATTAGAAACCATGATCGATATAGGGTTGGAGCTTGGCCCTCAAACACCAGCTTGTATTCTTGGCAAATATATGAAAAAATCCATGTAGATGATCCAATGAGAAGTCCAAACTAGTTTCACAAGGAGCCAGCACTCCCAAGTCATGTCATAGCTCCGTCCCTGATCGATATCATGAAAAGCAAGAAAAAAAAAACACAATATAGTAAGGGAAAGTTAACAGCGTCTAGATTTTCTCGGCTATATGCTTGACAGCCTTTTTTCTACTTCTAAACTCGTTACCTGGGACCCTATCTGAATTAGATCGAAAAGCAGGAAAACATATAGAAACTACAGCTCACGGGCGATAAAACACACCACAACACTCCATTCACCAATTATTACAACACTTTCAAACTCACAGTATTACAAGCTAGTGCTAAGTACACCAGGCGCCCAACACATTCAGAGATGTTGCGTATTGCTGCAGAGGTGTGTGCATAACGCATGACATTTGAATCTCAGTCTTTGGTTGATCTTTGTAACCTGACAGCATCGTTTAAGTTTGAGGCACCTCAACCCAGTTGTTCAGACTTGTCATGAGAGTATATCTTCTGTTTCTCTGAACAACAGTCTATGTACTCACGTCGGGGTGCAGGTGATGGTTCTGATGTTTATTTAGATCACATTCTCATTCCATTCATGTACAATCCTATGTACAATCTGTACTGTGCCTAACTGTATTGATGCACTATGTTTCCATCTTTCTCCTCACCAATCCTGCAAAGAAATCAAAGCTGCAGCGCAACATATTGTGTCAGATATGTCTATGTGTCAGATATGTCTGTATCTCATAATTTAGAATAGATATTGGATCAAAAGCATACAAAATATAGTCTGGATAAAAAGCAAGGACATAAAGGAAAAATATATCAGTGACCATTAAAAAGGAAGAGTCTAATGGACAGCACCTGTTGCCATCAGGGTGCAGCTCACAGCTTTGGCCATCCTGGCCAATAGCATATAAATAACCAGCCGGTGTCAATCCCTGCACAAAGACTAGTACTGTTACAAACAAATATATGTTTCCATTATCACACTAAAATAGGAGTTCAGTGCGGACCTGGATAGCAACAACACTGCCTACAGATTGGCCTTCATGTACATCTTGCACAACAACTTTTTGGCCACTACACAACAGTAGAGGTTGTGAATTTCATGTCAAATAACAAAGACCATAATATACCAAAAAAAAGTATTTTTTTCCATAGAAATCATATTTACTTCCAACCACTTATTTTGGAAATTTGATAGTTTAATACAAAGTTATATGGTGAAATAAAATCTGAGTGGTGTCATTGTGTGCATAATTTGGCAATGGAGGCTTCCAATTAACCAATATTGAGATAATATGTCATACCTGTGAAGCCATGAGTTGTAGTATTGCTTCTCAGACCTGAAATCCTGCAAAAAGTAACACAAATGTTATGCTGATGACAAAATTTATCATTCTTTAAAGGTAAATGTTTTTTTATCGTGGAATAACATTATGATCATCAATGCTCATACATCAACGGCCAAATATCTAATGATCGTATGGTCATTTACTGTAGTGATGACATCCTGATTACCTTGATTTGAGAACGTCTCAAAAAGAATTTCAAACTTGTTGAAGAAAATGCCATTATGTTTTCGCGTTTCAATCTGGGTGAACCAGCCTTTATTTCTTGAATCCCAGCATTCAAACATGTGGTAGGCTTTTCATTATCAACATTCAGACCAATACCTGGAGAAGATAAAGGAATACAAGCTTATGACAAAGACAGTAGGTGGAATAAAAGTCTCTATTGATAGTATTTGTCCAAAATGTCTAGTAACAGGAACACTCCAAATGCATGTTTACCTGTACAGATATTGTAGACCTTGGGTTCATAAGATGACGAGCAAAGAATTCCACCAACCTTTAGTCCTTGCAGATAGAGATCATTGGGCCACTTTATTCTTACATCCAGTTCGGGTAGTCCCTGAATTTATCACAAAAACAGTATAACATGCAAAAGTAGTCAGTATAAGAAAATAGTTATAAGTCAACTGATGACAGCATATGTATATAAAGAAGAGTAAACACAAATATGGGGAACTTAAACTTCACCTTAGCTTGGCATAGTTCTTTGATGGCTTCGGTCATGGAAAGACAAACACATACTGCATAAGGGGCAACTTCCGTGCGTCCTGCATTTGTGATGTGAAAGACAACATCAAACAGCCTGGTGGCGACTCCCACACATTCTTTGATCGACCTGCATGATTTGTTATTAAGATAAGTTTAACCTCACAGTGTCACATGGTGCTGAAGTAATTCAAACAAAGGATTGAAACGATGCACCTCGCTGTGTTTTAATCAGGAATGTGGCTCGAGCAACTTTTTTATGGTAAGAAAAGTTGTAGCCATTTGAAACCAGAATTTCATAAATGGTGCCACAGTACAATCTAAAACGAAACTATCAATTTAATAAATTCATTCTAGAGATCACCTAGCAAACAATCGGTACCTTCATTAATTTCGTCCAACATATGAGACGCAAAGGAACATCATAAATCCTAGCTATGGCTGCAACTTCATAACAAGACCGGAAAAAACAGTAACAAGAAATCGCTAATTACACGCACCTCGCCCTTTGAACTGCACGTCAGCGACGCAAACGACGCCCACCGGAAGCTTTGAGAAGTTCCTGCAAACATGAGCCGGCGCCGACGCCAGCAAAAACGGTTAGTGGAGTGTCTCCAAACACTGGGCCAGAAGGGCAAGGAGAAAACTTCCACTCACTGCGACACGAGGTCCTGTGTGGAAGCCAGCCTCGGCGACCAGAGCATCCACCTCCCGAAGCGCCGCGCCCGGAGCGCGTCCATGTAGGCACCCGCGTCGAAGCTTCCGTCCATGCCCGCCACGGGCGCGTCGGAGGCCAGAGCCCAGAGCTACAGTGAGCTCACCGGCGCCCTCACCCTCTCCTAGGGAGAGGGAGCTGGCCGCGGAGGCGAGGAGCTCTTGGTCCTCCGGGGACTTGCCGGAGACCAGGAGCGTGGCGGCGCTGTTGCTCCTGAGCGCGGACATGGTCACGGATGCTGAGGGCGTTTGGTGGGACGATGATAGGTAGCGGCGGAGCGCAACAGCGGCGAGTACGGCCCCGGTTGCTGCTGCGGCGGCTGTTACCGGCGGCGAGAAACGCAAAGGGAACGGCATCGACGGTTGGTTTGCTTCGATTCTTGCCCGTTCCGAATCGGCCGTGGGCTAGAGTCTTGCACGAACCCGCCGCCGCCGCTGTTGAGGGCAAGGGACATGTGGGCCACAAGAGTGGGCTGGACTGACTTCATTTTGTTCAGATCAAGAATCGAGAGTGGGCTGGACCCCATCGTCTTAAATGTGATTAAAGAGTGGGCTGGACTGTGATTTATCTTCAAATGGAACTAGCTCCTCTTATGTTCTCAAAAACCTGTCCTCAAAAATAAAATCTCAAATTTTGCTATATAAGAGAATATGTACTTCAACACAATAGTTTCACATGAAGTAGAACTTAGAATCCATGGTTCAAAACCCCCAATGATGAAAAATCCAAACAACAGGAAGCCTATTACTAAAACACCGACCATTTGATGCGAAGATCTCCATCAAGGTGGTTCCAAGAACAGACCCTCATTTTGATTTGTGGTTTTGCTTCTCTCTTTTGTAATATTAGATCCCGGAGACGAATCATAGAAGAAAAGAACCGTGTTTTACTAAAAACATTATCACTACAGGTCTACAGCTCAGCCAGATAGCCGCCTGCAAATGATGAGAGCTTGCAACTGCAATGCACCCGAGTTTCATTTCTTTTGAAGTTTGAACATTGTGCGCATTTAATTTGCACTCTCATATAACAAAACGAGACGTGGACGTACACGCACGTGCATAAGCTAGGCGTAAAACCAAGATAAGCTAGGCGCGTGCACGTACGGGGCCGGTTAACAAGACGTGGACGCATGCATGCACATACGCGTTTATTGCTGCTTGGCCTAACTATAGTCTATAGATCGACATGAATTGATGGCGAACGCCCGGTCCGATCCGTCGAACGATGGATCGATAGAGTATAAATGTTTTGTGATGGGATCAGCAGGGGAATCTTGGATGTGAGGAGTGAGGAGTGTGGTCACGGATCAAAATCGTTCCATGCTCATGGTGAACTGGCTGGTGAATTATGGTGTGATGCATCTCATCACTCATCACCGTCGCGAATGCGAGGCTGCAATGCGAGGGTGTGGCGATACTGTTCCTTCCAATAAGTTGGTACGCGTCGTCAGAGTTGCGTCGTCCGTGAGACCGTAAATGAGGCCCGTGGTTTGTTCTCCGCTGGTCCGCTGTATGCCTTGTGTTAGCCGCCTTTCCGCCAATGCGTTGACGATTTGACTGTCAGAGAGATAGTCTATAAAATGTACTACGTACACCTAGTGATACCTTGCTCGTCTACGGGATTCAAAGCCCATGCTTGATACGATCGATACAAAATTTAATACGAACGCCTATCACTGTGTTTTTTTGAGCACGGCAACGATCGCGGCGTGGCTGCCATAAGTTGGCAAGTGGAATTTTACCACAGTAGACTGTAATTTTCGACTGGCGTCCATTTCGGGTCAACCCAGTCCGGGGCATCCAAGATCCGCGAAACGCGGCGAGTGTGAGCGAGCTCCATGCCACGTGGGGCCCTTGATCAGACGGGTCACATATCAACTCCGACATGTCAGTGTCTTCCATGAGCCACCACACGCTCGTACGTGTTGGCTTCGATCTCTGCCTATGTCATGCACCGGACGACCACAGCCTAAAGTCGCATCGCATGGCATGGTCGGGAAGTCGCATCGCATGGCATGTCGGGGAACTTTACGTGTACGTACTACGTACTTCTCCACGTATACGGTACATGTACAAGTAGTATTTGTTACTGTGTGTATCATCCTTGTAGAACATCGATCCGTTTCAAAATATAACCACGTTTTGTAACCCTCGCCTCGTGTTGTTTTCCGTGAACGCGTGCACGTCGGGAGCCTTGGCGGGATGAGGAGGAGCACGCAGGTATGGTCAAAGGCCAAAGCTAACTGCACATCAAGATTAAGTCAAACAGAACCTGGCTGCATGCATGGGCAGTAAGCTAGCTTCCTCACGACGTGCCTTGACGCGCACGCGTTCCCGTGCTTTTCTACGACACGCTCCTCTCCCGGCCGCCAAGCTTCCTCGCCGTCTACTCTATCCTCCGAGGCCATGAATCGCCAGGGGAAGCCCGTGCTTGTCCAGGGGCCTGACTCTGTTCCCTCGCTGTACCACACGCCGGCCGGCTTCCACGCCGACCACCAATTAGTCTCCCACGCCGGCCACAGCCGCCACCGATTCCTCCGCCGGCGGCAAATCCTCTCACCACCGCTAGAGGGGATAATCTGAGTCGCGTTCGAGGCGTACTCCAAGATCTCGCAGATGCCGGCTGCGTCCAAGGTGGATGCCTGCAATGCTGTGGCGGCGTTGGCGGGGCAGTACTGCCAGTGCCGTTTTGAGCCTGATGAGAAGGATTTGGAGGAAGAGGATGGGGACTGTTTGGGCTCTGTGTCCCCAATGTCCTTAGAGACCGAGAATGGGAAGCAATTGGAGGAGGAACTGGCAAGGCCGGATGCGTGTCAATATGGTGGCAGCAGTGGGCGAACTGTTTCATAAATAGTATTCAAGTTTTGAATTCTATTTTTGAAACAGGATCAATTTTGAGCTGCTACGGTCATTAGCACTTGGGCTTTTTATAAACAATGCTATGCTGAAAGAGATTCTTTCTTGCACTTTCAGTTGATATGCTATGGTGTTTGCATTAGCATCGGCTGCATGCTATAAATTGACTGTTGATACAATCAAGTTGCATTGTCTGTCCTCTCTACTATATTTTCTGTGTTTATCTCTTTAAAATATTTAACAAATATTTTACAATATATTATTTAATGTGGCCATGTTTTGTTCCACCAGTGTGTGCTTATAATTATTTAACAAATATGATATATTGTGCATATTGGGATATCTCTATGTTTCATATAAAGCCATCTTACTGACTTTTGCTAATACAGAAATAGTGTTGAGCTCATTAATTATTGATAAATTTCATGGTTCAGTTTATTTATTGGCAAGCGTCAATAATGTTTTCTACTGTATCCACTTGAATTGCTTGTTGATGCATTTCTTGAACGAAATACAACATCTGATGCATGCGATACTTGAATTGCAACGAACATGTTTCCTGACATATATTCTGCTTGTGTCCAAATGGGATTAATATATGTCACTAGAACCAGTAAGAGGGCTTACCTGTTATGCTAAAGACCTAATTTCTGCTGATTCGTGTGCATGTGTGCAGTCAACCCGGAATGCGTAAGAACATTACTTATGTGGCTCTGCAGGCGATTGGCTACTTATGTTGTCATCTTGGTGTTGTATGTTCACTTGATTTATGTTACTTAAATGCATATAGTTCACAGAGCAGCATATTTCATTATTCAGTTGATGGTTTAATGGGGAGAGAGTTTTCAAATAAAGGATGTAGTGCATTGCACATATTTCATTAAGAAGTTTTTTTTAAAAAAATATATATATCAATCTTAATTATAGTGGCCATGTTTTGTTCCATGAGTGTGTTCTTATAATTATTTAACAAATATGATTTATTGTGCATATTGGGATATCTCTATGTTTCATATAAAGTCATCTTACTGATAAATTCTTGGTCAGTTTCTTGCAGGAAATGCAACATTTGATGCAACACTTGAATTGCAATGCACATGTTTCCTGACATGCTGCTTGTGTCCAAATGGGGTCAATGGCACTAGAACCAGTAAGAGGGCTTACCTGTTATGCTAAAGACCTAATTACCTGGAATACGAAACAACATTACTGTGGCTCTGAGGCAGTTTTTAGTGGGTCAAATTTGAAACAGGATTACTTTTGAGCAGCTAAGGTCATTAGCACTTTGGCTTTTTATAAACAATGCTAGGCTGAAAGAGATTCTTTCTTGCACTTTCAGTTGATATGGTATGGTGCTTGCATTAGCATCGACTACGTGCTATAAATTAACTGTTGATACAATCAAGTTGCATTGTCTGTCCTCTCTACTATATTATCTGTGTTTATTTCTTTGAAATATTTAACAATGAATATATAACTCCGTTACGTCTTACGTATGTGTTTATTATCGACCGTTGGACTGGTAAGAGACCGGCTGCTCCACGCAAGTAGCTTTAACATATACACGTGTCTTGTATTAATAGCTTTTAACCATCAGGAAGCATGTGTGTCTGCATTATGCGATGATATGATTCCCAAATCAATTGTCCCGATCATTGTAACTACTTTCGAATCCAGTTAAGCAGCATAACGTTTGCACCGCGTATGGTCATTATCCAGACATGGGTTCGAAGCACGTCGCCTGAAGCATCCAAGGGTATAAAACAGGCAACTTAAGTACACTGATCCTCACTTAAGCTGTGCAGAAGAAGACATTGTGAGTGGGCAGTTGCCCTTGAGTTTTGCCTGTTCTCTAGGAACAAAACAATGCCATGGGAATGAGATTAACAGTGTTTAACAAATAATCATGTACCTATGATCTGTATGGTCAGAATAATTTTGCAGGTCTTTGTATGCACACTCAGTTGGATGTACATAGATGGTACCACATCCAGGAGCATATAAGATTTCCGGAATGCTGCTTTTGTGCCTTGGGTACTGTAATGATTGGTGTCATGATACGCTACTCAGAACCCCTTGTGAAGCTGCTCCTTGGAAGGAGCTGGAATGCCTATGGAGGTAAGCTCACACAAATAACTAGGTTTTTCTTTTTTAGTTGCGTGAAGGTATTCTCATGTAGTCGTGCTGTGTCTATACATTGTCTCAATTACTCTTGTGCCTTCGGTACTGTAATGATTGGTGTCTTGATATGCTTCTCAGAACCTGCAGCAAAACCAGGCCCAATTTCCTTCCAAATTTTCGCCTTTTTTAACCTGAAGGAAATAATGAAACAGAGCAACAGTGTGAAGCAGAGGAAACCGTGCCCTCAGCAGCGACGAAACCAACATCGACCAATACCGAAGTCACAAACGATGACATACCCAACGCTGCGGGCTTCCCCATTACCGATGTCGAGACAGAGCTGCTACTACCCGCTGATCCGTCTGGCGCTACCACCACGGCCACCGAATCCAATGGATCGAGGCGCCCGGCGCGCCGCATCTTCGCCCTGTTCACCGCTCCGGCGCTGTGGCTCCCCGCCGACCAGCCGCAGCGTGCCGGGTGAACGTTCTCGGTGGTCACCACCTCCTCACGGCACGGTCGGTGATCGTCCCAGTCCTCACCATCTGTCGCCCACGCGAGCTCCGCCGCCGGCATCTTCTTCGTGGTCCTCGACATGGCCAGCCTGTTCGGCACTCGGCAGCGCAAGGGAACCGAGCAGTCCGCCGAGGCCGTCTCCGCTACTGAGGAGCGGTCCTTTCACCAAGTTCTCCCTCTGTCGCTGGCGTCCAAGGTAGGCACGTCATGGGTGGTCGTGGTATCAAAAGAAAGAATGGATAAGTCACAACTTGTAAAATAAACTTCGTTGTTCACTGATGTGAAAGGGCGAAGCGGCGAAATTGCACCAACCGCTAGGTGGCACGTTACGCTCTTCCAGTTAAGTAGAATTTTTGAGCTGTCAATGTAATTTCTGTACACGCATCATACACTGCCGCTTCGGTCCATTGATCTGACGAGTCCGCGATGCCGGCGGCTTCCCTGCAGTGAAGGCACACTTCACGCAGCCAGAAAACCAAATGGCGATAGGCGTTGCACCTGCACGTGTATTACACTCATATGTTACACTGGACGAAACAACATGCGACGTGCATATTACACACATGTATGCTGAATTCTCGCTTTCATTAATTCGAACCATCGGCATACTCAGAAACGGCACGTCGAACTAAATGAAACAACACAAAATGTATGCAAGATGCAGGCAAGCAATTACTGTACGCATGCAATTAGTTTACCTGAAGCGTTGGTAGAGGGGCTGACGTTTGTCCGCATAGGCACGTCGTCCTGCCGGCCACTCCTCTTCAATGGGGCATGTGTCCTCGTAAGCTGACCACACAGGTTCCATGCGTTCCGAGCAAGCTGCGCGCGGATGACAAAATTGAATCAGTGGGAGTGAACTAATAAAACAGAGTAACCCAGTGTAATAAATAATACAAAATTAGATGAAGCGGCTGTTGACGCCTTGCGTTACTTTACCTTGGTTAATGGCAGAGCGGCTTATGTGAAGCTGAAAGGATCCCTTGTGTACAGCACGTACCACGTCCTTTGAATGTTGGCGTCGGCATCGTATGCATAGGCCTTGACTTGCCGGATATGGCTGATCTTATTCCACTCAGGGCTAGATTTTCCTGCGGCTATGCAAGCGAGCAGGGATATGCCGCAGCGTAGCAGTAGCTGATTCGGGTTTACATTCTGCAGGTATCCAGGGAGCATTTGCATGCCGTAGTCCTCCAGCACAAGTCTCTGCAGCGCAGGCACACCCTCCAATACCTTGATCTTCGGGCACTCGTTGATTACGAGCTTCTGCAATTTTGGCATATTACTAATGCTCTCCAGGCTCGAGCAGTCCTGCACCTGAAGTTGAAAAGCAGAACCTAAACTCTCCAAGTGCTTAGGTGCTCATAATGTTCTGGTTGCATGAATTCTGGTCCAACACACTTGATGGCTGGGGCATTGATAATCTGTAGTAACTCCAAGCAGGGGAGCTGATACAAGACGTCAGGGAGCTCTATGAAGCAAGGCAGGTCTTGCAACGTCAGAATCCTCAAGCTTCTAAGGGTCACAACTTCAGTCGACGTCATCCATCCTGGGAGTAGCCTCCCAAAATATCCAACGATTATAAGATTTTCTAACGAAGGTGGAGGGCAGAGCTCATCAAAAACTCCTCAATTTTTTGCTGCCCTTCGCCAGAGGTGTTGTTCCTCTTTGAACAACTGGCCATTATGTCCATGTTTGCTAGTGCAATGTAAAACTAGCAATCCTAGGTGAACCTTTCCACCAAGGTTGGTCTTTCTGGCAATTGTTGATGAAGATACATTCTCAAGGCCATCTATACTAAGTTCAGTGAGCTTGGAAAGGGGCCCCAATTCTTCCAAACTGCACCAGTCACCATCCATGTGGACTGGAAACCCACGTAGTTTTCTCAAACTAGTCAGACCACCAAAACCTCTGGGTACACTTTTTATACTCGTGAACTCAAAACAGAGATTCCTCAAGTCTTGTAGCTTTACAATGCTACCAGGAAGCTTCACCAAACTTTTGCAAGCTGAAATGTCAATATACTGCAAGAATTTCATCTCGTGAATGTTCTCTGGCAGTTTAGATATGGTGGTCCATGCCACGGACAAATATCTCAAGTGTTTGAGTTTGACCATAGATTCAGCCAGTTGATCGAAATCTGCATCTTGTACATGCAAGGTCCGTAGACTTGAAAAGGTAGCCAAGGAATCACCAGGCCTGATCTTTATATTGCCAACTGAAATTAGTGTTCTTACTGATATCTGTGCTTGTAGAGACATCCATTCTAAGCCATCTGATTCTGATCCTTTATTTTCTAGTGACAACCGAATAAACCTTTGTGAATTAAGTTTACTAGTAATATCAATCTTACTAATCTGACCTGCTACTAATGCTTCATCTCTGGCCACATATTGAGCAAACGAGCGAACAACATCATGTATGCTGCAAAACAGATTATCCACATACGTTGTAGTCGGCTCTATAAGGTTCCTCAATATTAGCTCATCATAGTACTCCCTCCCTATTTTTTCTAAATCATCAAAGTTTCCATGAATGATTCCTTCACTAATCCACATGCCTACAATTTGATGAACACTGAACAGCTTGCTCTCCGGAAGTAGAGAGAAGTACAGAAAGCATGGCTTCAAAGGAGGATTCAAATCTTGGTAGCTAAGGTATATTGCATTGTTTAACTCTTCAGGCATTTGAGATACTGACCATATAGAATGTTTTAGGACATCTTCCCAATCACTACGTCTTCTATTTTTCTGAAGCAAAAGACCTCCCATTACTTTGACAGCAAGGGGCAGACCATCGCATTTTGCTATGATATCCATTCCAATATCCTTTAGCATATCAACCTGAGATTCATCATTTACGTTTCTGACCACCTGCAAGCAGCTAAAGCCAGTTATTGAATGAATGTGTTTACAAATTCATACCTAATACTGTGTACGGAAGTAAAATCAACTACTTGTTAATGTATTTATGTGGAGCGCTATTACTTTGTGCAGAGGAAAAATCAAGTATGGATTATCTGTGCATATAGTGCTACGTGTCAATTAGGACCGACTGTGCACATGAACAGTGCTCTCATCTGTCATTATGTTCTCACGTGTCAGTCCCTGTTTCTGATTCCTTAGAGCATCTCTAGCAAAGCATGAAAAACCAAACCGAAACATGACCATGTAGGGGCCGGCCCCTACATTCAAGCCCAAAGAAAAATTTATCAAACTTCAACAGCACCTCATACGTCCAAGCCCCTACAATACGTGGATCCCACTCATCAGTCTCTTCTCTTCCTCTCTTCTTCTCTCTGCCCCAAGCTCAAGCACGAAGATGGGAAGACGACATCGCGTGGCTTGCCGATGCGGCGCGGGCTCCACAGCCCCGCACAGCTGCACCAGGCGTGCAGGCACCCCGCCGCCGCTCCACGGCGCACGGGCTTCACGGCATCGGCAGGAGGCGCGGGGCTGGGGGCACAGCAAGTGGCGGAGGAGGGGATGCGGTGCGCCGCGGCACGGCTCGAGGCGGTCGGGGCTGGGGCGTAGCAATGGCGGAGGAGCGCATGCGCGTGGAGGCCGGGGCGCTGTGCGCAGTGGGCGTCGCGGGCGTGGCACGGAGGCGGCTCCCGCCGCAATACTTGACGGAGTAGGCGCGATTGGACGCAAGGCTCACCAAATCTGGGTCCTGGACGAGCGTTTCGACAGTGGCGGCGGTTTGATTTGGCGCCTGGAGGGGGGGGGGGGGGGGGGGGAGGGAGGTGTGACGCCGGCGGTGTAGTAGAGCAGAGGCGAGGCGGGGGCTTCGCGCAGGGGAGGAAAAGTCGCGCACGCAGCCATCATAGGGGACCCACCAATGTAGCGACCCCCAAGTGGGTCGCCACATCTAGGGGACTTTGGGGGTGAATGTAGCCACCCCCCCCCCCCCCCCCACCAGCCTAGGGGCTTGGGTAGGCTCTGCAGGATCAGGAGTTTTTTTTTTTTTTGCTCAAGCTCCTACCTCCTATCTAGAGGCTTATATAGGGTCCCTGCAGGAGATGCTCTTAGTCCCTCTGGTAGCGGGGGAAGAAAAGAGGCATTGCGCCGCATTTTCGTTCGCCGCCGTCTTGTGTGTTGGCTGGCGTATGTTATTGTCGCTGCCGTCGTGTGCGGAATCTTCCGTGGAGAAGCTAGGAGGTAGCTAGATAGACTGTGCAGCAAACATGTGCTCATGAGTAAGAATACACTGTAATAACATATTAATTAACTCATAAATACCTGCTTCTTGAGCAAAGACCAAGCATCTTCAGGATTTAATTTTTCAATATTGTGGTACGGCTCCTCTGCCATCATGCTTCGAGCAATCCGGTAATTTCTTGTGGTCACAAGGACACGACTACCTTGAGCTATGGCTTTTGTCAATGGTGTTTTGAGCACATCCTCCCATGATCGATTGTTCCAAACATCATCCATCACCAATAAGGTCTTGCACCCTTGCAATGTTTCCTTAAGAGTTTGCTGCAACATGACCATTGTATTTCCAGCTACTTGGTTGCCTCCCCAGCTTCTATGGTTCTCCTCAACAACTCAGTATCACTATAATCTTGGTTGACACTCACCCATATTTTCTTTTGGAACTCTTGTTGGATGATTTCATTGTTGAAGATATTACGGGCGAGGGTGGTTTTGCCAATCCCACCACTCCCACAATGGCAAAAACCATTACTTTGTTGTCGTCATGTATTGTTTCCTCCTTATTACGTGTGAGCATCTCCACTAAATTTCTTGTGTCCTCCTTTATCTTCTCACCAATCACAACCAACTCGAGCTCTCCTGTTGTCTCACGGCTAGGAAGACAATGGGAGGGCTCCATCTTTCTTCCATGGTCCTCATATGAAGTGAGGTTAAAGTTGAAGGTCTTGCTACGCTTGCCGATGTCATCTAGCTTCTGGTTAAGGTTTCTGAGACGGCTACCAACGTCATGGGCATGGAGAGGGTTTGTTAGGCAGAAGAGCAAGGGGTTGAAGCACCCCATGTCCCGACTTGGACCCCGCTTCATGGCCTTGAGCTGGCACAAGTCGAGTATGTCTGTGGCATCATACATGGCCCCCCTTAGCTCCTTCACCCACCCCTTCACAGTTTCATCGGTGATGTTCCTTCTGTCAGCATCCGCGAGGAACTTCTTTATGTCCCTGAGCTTGATAACCATCTGGTCCATCTCACTGGGGACCCCCAGCAGCATACGCACCTCCTCCTTTGCCATATCCGTTAGCATGTTTTGGAGGTAGGATGCCAAAGCATCCAGGACCATCGCCATTAGAGGCAGGTTTGGCACCTACAATAGCAAAATTAGTAGTCAAATTACATTTCTTGTATCTGATTTGTATACTTTTTTTTCTGCTAGAAAGGCTACGATTTCATAAGATCATGGTAGGTTATAATCAGCTGCCACAAAGGTGGGCAGTAAAGTTCGGAGCCTGTCGCAGCCAAACTGCTGTCGTCACAGTACAAGAATTATTTGCATGTAAATGTGCAACCCTGTTCTGATACCTAAAACAGTGGACAAACGAGCAAACAGACTTCTTGTACCAGCAGCGCTAGGTGTGATTTGTATACAACAAACATAATAACGATTATAATTGGAATTATTCTCAATTTGCAAGAAAAGTCTGCATGGATAGTTACAAAACTGCCCTGCCAAACGTTTATCTGTGGGAGTTCAACATAGATAATACAGGGGAATGCGCTGGAGTCCAAGAAAAGAGCCAGAACGGCACTACTACAAAAAGGACTTTTTGTGACACTTTCAAATTTACTGTAGTGGCAGTTTTACAATGGACCCTCGCTCATTTCTCGTGTCACAATGTGACACTAGAAATGCTCTCTCATTTCTAGTGACGGTCCATGAGATAAACCACCATTAGAGAAAACCCTCTATTTTTTACTGGTAGTAAACCCATAGACCATCGCTACAATTGATTTGTAGTGGCGACTCACCTCATGGTCCGCCAGTAGAAACGCATCTTATTTATAGGTGGCGGTTTTGCTGGCATTAGCGGATTGCAACCAAGAACATAGGAATAGTTAATGTTTCTATTTTGAATCCGGAATTAAAATTTGTAAATGGTATTTCCCCTATATTTGAACTCCATGTTTGACGATTCTTTTTCTAAATTTTTCTAACATCACGCTGTTTCATCTTTCATGTATAGTGTATATTTGTATGCTAACTGCTATATCTTGGAGGTTTTTTGTATGGCTTGTTTTTTTCATTTTACACTATTATAATAAATATTTTTTCACAACAATAGGAAATGTAACTTCATATTTTCTTATATTAAGATAAATGTAAGGTTATGTCTAAATTTGTCACTCCTATGAGTTCCAAAGTATTCTAAGGTATGCAAATTCAATGTTTGACTTAGATTACATGAAAACTATGTGACAAATGTATCTATTTGTGAACAACGTATATTATCACTTTATTGAAATCCTTTGAATTCTCCATCTATCTCTTGGGCATGGGCCATAGTTGAATATATGAACCTAGCAAATATTTTTGTGCAATTTGTTTGCATATTTCTCAATGTACAAATAGTTTGATTTGGAATTACTTTTCATAATACACACAAAAATCTTTTAAACGGTAGTAAATAGCAAATTAATTCAAAAATTATGGAAACTCCTATGCTAAATAACCAACCACGATATAAAAACAAGGCTAACCCTAACTCTATCCTTTATGATTCCTCTCATCTCACTCCTGTCACGCACGGCTGCCGCCTCCCTCCCTGCTACTCCCACACTCCGTCTGCCGTGCGCTCCCTCCCAGCTTTCCTACGCCCGCTCCCAGTCATGTGATGGTGCGGTGGCCGCCTCGCTCCCTGCCCCCGTCGGCCGTGCCTACGCGGCGGTGGTCACGCGCCTCCCTCATGATGGCGACGGCGTTCTGGTGGTCTTGGGTCTCCCAGCAGCGGCGGTTTAGTGGCATGGTGTCTTGTGGCCTGGGCAAAGATCTACAAGGACGATATCGTTGTCTCATTGTGAGAGGGGAGATCTACCGTCTACGACGATCAAGCGGCAGCGGTCTCGGTCACGGCTATGTGATGAGAACAACATGGCGACGCTATACATGTGGTGGCATGACGGGGACCCTGTGGCGCCGTAGCCCCCTCATCTCCCCCATCACCGGCGTGGCCCTCTACTCTGCCTCTCTCAACATTTCTATGGCGGCGACATGGTAGGGCCATCGTCGTCAACGATCACGGCATGGCTTCGCGGACATGTCCACGACGGCGCCGGGGTCATGGCGACACAGCAGCAGCGACGAGCGGTGCGGCTTCCTCCCCTACTTGCAGATCCTGCAAGCGCAACGGCAGCGGCGGCGCAGTCATGACCCTGCAGCCTTGCCACTGGCACAATGTTGGGCCCACGGCCGACCCTGTTTTTCCTTTTTGTTTTTTGTTCGATTTGTAGCGGCGGGCAGAACCACTGCTGCCCCGCAGATAAATCCACCGCTGTTCCATTTTTTTTTTGTCTTTTCAGCCCTTTGTAGCGGCGGTTTAATTCCCACCTGTTGTTGCTACAAATCACGGATTTCTAGTGACACCAGCCTAGCGGCATAAAGAATCGGAAGCATACATGCGGTTCCGAATTACTGAATGAACGTGAATATGATGCGTGGATCCAGATATAGCTGTATATCTGGCAGCTACCAATCAAAAGCCAAAAATAGGAATGCTTATTTTCTGTACATGGTTACGTGCAGTAATAAAACAAATAAGAGTGTTAGTTTGAAACCAGTTTGACCAACACAAAACCGATTGAAGTATCGAGCAGCACAAGAAATCTCCCGTGAGGAAGCAAACGGAAAGAATAAAAACAAACAAAGAGGGGCAACCCGGGCAAGAGATGAAGAGAGACGAGCCATACGCACCTCGATTTGCAGAGGGGGGCGCGAGATGCCTGCGAGTCTTCAGCTCTGTGATTAAGATATTTGCTGGCGAGAAGACGGGGCTGGGGGCTCATCTATCTATTTATCCTAATGAGGACGCGTGTTGTTTAAGACATTTGCAGTTTGCGTGTTCAATATATGCTTTTCGCACCCAGGTACCAAAGCTATACAGAAATTGTGACTTACGACAAATCCAGATGTAGAGGCCATTAGCATACGACGTCACGTGCCAATTTTGAAAGACAGAGTCAGAGCTTCAACTCCCGTGCGGTGTCGTAGCAGTTTGGGCGTCTCAAACTTTGACATGAAACGTTCCGTGATGGATCGCAGGATGCTTCCTCTGCTCCATCCGATGAAAAGAAAAGAAAAGACTCTCAAAGAACGTCAAGGAAACAAATTCCATGCCACGTCATCCCTACCAAAGGCCAGCAGGGTGCTTAACTGAATCATTAACATACTGTCACCAAGCTGATAGGACGAAAAGGCATATGCATCTGACGATTTCCAAAAGCATTTCGGATTTGCTATACATTTGTCAGCTATACCGTATTTATATGGTGCGGCAAAACTTGGTTCTAGTTTCACAAAACAAAAAACTTGGTTGTAATTTACAAATTTATTAAAACAGAAACAATGTTGTTGGACTGATATAAAATATATAACTTTACACAAATCTAGCCGCGCAAATGCGCGGGCCGCCTCCCTAGTTCCAGTACATTTTTATATCTATTTATCCCAGTGAAATTCCTAGGTTTGATATATGCTTTTTGCACCGAGGTACGCGATCGAGCTGCTCAAAAATAGTGACAATCCCACACGACGGATCCAGCTGCAAAGATCAATCAGCATCTGATGTCACATGACTTTTTGTGCCTCGAACCGTGATATGAAACCTTATGTAAGGCTGCAATGGGTGCAGACTGCAGGATGCATCTTCATCCCTCGAGAAGAAAATAAAAATTCAAGGCCAAACCGGCTGCTTAACTAAATTAGTAGTAACGTGGAGGCGTGGCGCAGTCACCGTGATGGCGGGTGAATATTAAAGGGATGCCGGAGAAGAATGGCGTAGGATGCTTCCTCATGGCACGAAAAACAAACCAAAGGCTACCTCGGACAAAGACATCCATTCTACTTCGTTTTGGTTGGCGAGGTTCCTGCTTAATTAATCAATTGGTTACCTTTGCCTGTGGCGCGGCGGCTATATCATCGAGGTAGGTGCGGGTGCTTGGAGTCTCCCATGGTCGTTTAATCTACAACTCCAGTGCAAAGCTGCCGAGGTGACAGAGTGGACTTTAGCAGGTAGTAGGTGCGGGTGCTTGGACCGGGCTATATTTTTCTCATGGAGTCTGAGAATTATACGATCGCGACACAGGTAGGCCCAAGTCCATATCAAGCGCATCATCTTCTGACCACAGTGAAGCTTATTACAATCTATAGCACTGAAGAAGCTCAAAACCAGGAACTGAAGCGATCCTTCTTAGTTTATGTACAGTCAGCTAGCTAGATGTTAGTTCCGGACTCTCCATGAGTCAGCAAGCTAAGAAAGCCTGTACCATATCAAGTGATCCGTCACAACTCACAACAAACACATGCATCTATATGTTCTTCAAAAAAGAAGAATCAAGCGGAGGATTGCATCAAGTACTGCTACCAGAATTAATTAGGACCACAAAGTTAAAAGACATGCGAGAATTGGCTGGCCATTTTCTCATGGGCTTTGAGAACCCCATGGCCCATATCGGCGCCGACGACCCGGCCTGCCACTGGCCCTACGACACGCTCCTCTCCGCCGATCAGGATCTCCGCCTCGCCGGGCTCTACCTCCGCCGCGGTGCCGCCTGAGCTGCCATCCTCGCTCTCTGGCTTCGAGGCCGTCCTCTCCTCGCCGTCTACTCCTCCGAGGCGAAGACTCGATCGCCAGGGGATGCCATTCTTGTGCCGGTGATGAGGGTTTTTGGGCATTGCTTTCTTGCGTCCCTGAACCCAGTTGAGGTGCGTGATGCCGCGGCTGAAGCCGCGAGGGTGGTTTATGCGCGTGCTTGCCACGACCTTGTGCCACAGCCAATCCTAGCACCCGAAGCTTGATTGAGCTTGATAAGAGTGCTTGCATGGCTGCCAAGACTGCTGTTGCATCAGCTTCTGGTGCAATTGTGGTTGCTGGCAACAGCTGGAAGCACTGCGTTAAGCTCAAGGCCAAGTTAAACATATTGTACCTATAACGTATGGTAAAATAATCTTGCAGGTCTTTGTATGCACATTCAGTTGGATGTACATAGATGGTGCACATTCAGGAACATGGCGTACGAGGGGATCGGCCCTGGTGCGATGGTGCTGTACGAGATGCGGGACAAGGCTGATGACGATGATGAGGACGATGATGAAGATGTGATCGACATCGACATAGGTGCTGCTGCTGGGGAATTCAAGTCTAGATGGCTGGTTCTCGCGAGGTTCTATTCTGGACAGAACTATAATCCTAAGTACCTGTTCGAGGAGATGGGTCGTGCATGGGGACTTAGATCCCCGGCCCCGGCGAGGATTCTGGACGACAACCGATTTATTATCGAGTTCGAATCGAAGCATGTTTATGATCATGTCGTCAATGGAGGCCTGTGGAGGTACAAAGGAGAAGCCCTCATTGTGGTTCCGTATGATGGTTTGACTCGACCAACTGATATTGCAATTGATTCATTTCCTATGTGGCTGAGGTTCCTTGATCTCCCGGAGTTTATGATGACCAAGGAATATGGCAAGTTCTTGGGTGAGAAGTTTGGTCGTATGATTGAATATGGTGGTGCGGTAAAGAATTTCTTGAGGGTGAGGGTGCAGTTTCCGCTGGAAAAAGCACTTAAAGCCAAGCTGAAAGTGCGCATTGAAGGGAGGATCTCCTCTGTCAATGTGATGTATGAAAACGTGCCAAATTTCTGCTTTGGTTGTGGTATGATTGGGCATGCTTTGCGTCAGTGTCCAGATGAGGAATTGCATGGAGGTGTTGTCAGAATTGGCAAGGAACTCAGGGCATCCCCGCTGAAACGTACAAGTACCTTCAAGTTCTCCATACCAGCAGCAAAACCTTCAGTTGCTAAAGCTCTGAATTTTGCGGGGTCCCAACGGGACAGGGTCATGTCTGGCTCTAGTTCTTCAAAAACTTCAGCTAATTGGCATCGGAGGAGTGATGATGGCATCCCGGTGGCGCCAGAACATAAACCAGACGTGGGAGATGCACATGCCGTAGAGGTAAATGCAGAGAAGAGAAAGAAGGAAGAGGCGGAAGAAGTGCTTGCCCAGGTGCCGCAGGAGGTGAGTGATGCGTTGGAGATGGGCGTGAAGGACATGGGCGTGAAGGATATGGCGGTGGACGGGGATCTTGTTGATCCTACAAGGGATCCTTGTCTACTGAATAAAGGCGAGAAGGTCTCCTGGAGTGGCAATTACCACGAATCAGGGTCCTCGACCTCCATAAGTTCTGCTCCACCACGTTTTCAGAAAAAGATCATGAGTGGTGTTGCTGGACAGCTCCTATTGTTAGCAGAGAATGGCATGGATATTGATGTGAAAGCTGCTCCGATCAAGTCGGAGAGGACTGGTGGGACGGCTGGAGAGGAGACGGCAGCAAAGAGAAGCAAGAAGGACCCTTCGGCAACAAAGTTGGGTGGACACCTGGTGGGAGCTCAGGGCGAGCCCCACCAGGAGCAATGAGTACCATATGTTGGAACTGCCGGGGGGTGGGGAACTCCCGGACAGTTCGTGATTTATGCGCCCTAATTCAGGCGCATCACCCCAAAATGGTTTTTCTCTCGGAAACTTGGCAAAGTGAAGCTCGCATGAAAGGTCTTCGCTGGAGGATAGGGTTTAAAAACTGTTTCGTAGTTGAGTCTGGTAATAAAGGAGGCGGTATTGCCTTGTATTGGGATGAGTCTTTAGATGTTTCTTTGCAGTCTTTTTCTGTTCATCATATTGATGTTTTAATAAAGGAAGACCCGCACACTCCAGAGTGGCGGGCAACGTTTGTTTATGGTGAGCCTCGTGTGGAGAATCGCTGTCGAATGTGGAACACTTTGAGGGACATTAAGTCTAGAGTGTCGGAGGCCTGGGTGGTATTGGGAGATTTTAATGAGGCTTTATGGCAGTTCGAGCATTTTTCTAATACTAGGCGGGGGGAGAGGCAGATGGCATTATTTAGGCAAGTGTTGGAGGATTGCTCCTTGGTTGATCTTGGTTTTAGTGGTTTACCGTGGACTTATGATAACAGGCAACCTGGGGATAGAAACGTTAAAGTCCGGCTTGATAGAGTAGTAGCGAATTCTGATTGGACTTCTATGTTTCCAGAACATAGTGTAAAGCACCTGGTGTCGCCCCGTTCTGATCACTGCCCGATCCTACTTTGTACTACTGCCGAAGTGGTTCAAAGGAGGCAGTGCCAGAGGTATGAGATCATGTGGGAGAGGGAGGAATCGCTGCAGGATGAGATCGCCAATGCATGGAGGGAGTGCCCAATGAAGCACGACCTCGGCGATATTTCAAAAGCACTTCAGGATGTCATGAGATGTTTGAGGGTATGGAGCCACTCCAAATTTGGCTCAGTTCGGAAAGAATTGGAGGCGCTACGGGCACAGCTTGAGGAACTGCAGCAATTGAACGATCCGAACAGAAGACATGATATTTTAGACACGATGAGGAAGATGGATGAAATCCTATATAGGGAAGAAATGATGTGGCTACAGCGGTCGAGGATCATGTGGCTCAAAGAAGGAGATCGTAACACCAAATTTTTCCACAGGAAATCTGTTTGGCGAGCTAGGAAAAATAAAATTAAGAGGCTGAAACGTGCAGATGGTAGCTGGGCAGATCAAAGCTCTGAG
This sequence comes from Eragrostis nindensis, assembly GCA_012490785.1. Lineage (NCBI taxonomy): Eukaryota > Viridiplantae > Streptophyta > Magnoliopsida > Poales > Poaceae > Eragrostis > Eragrostis nindensis. Next base: position 167,279 of record JAAXCT010001437.1, read on the forward strand.
ATGGAGAGAATGGCAGCAGACTACTTCCACACACTGTACACGAAGGACCCTACTGTTGACCTATTTGTGAATCTGTTATTTCTGATGATATTAATGAAGTTCTGTGTAAGCCATATACAGAGGAGGAGATCAGTGACGCTCTGTTTCAAATTGGCCCCTTGAAAGCGCCGGGTCCGGATGGTTTTCCAGCAAGATTTTTTCAGCGAAATTGGGGTGTCCTAAAGGACGATGTGGTCGTTGTAGTCAAGAAGTTCTTTGCCGATGGTGTTATGCCGGAGGGGGTTAATGTCACATCCATTGTTCTTATCCCCAAAAAGGACCACCCAGAGGAGCTAAAAGATTTCCGGCCAATTAGCTTGTGCAATGTTATTTACAAAGTGGTGTCGAAATGCATTGTTAACAGGTTGCGACCATTCCTTGATGAGATTATCTCTCCGAATCAGAGTGCCTTTGTGCCGGGAAGGCTTATCACAGATAATGCTATTGTGGCTTTTGAGTGCATACACAGCTTGCAGCAGAGGTTGAGCGAGGACAGTCAGTTTTGTGCATACAAACTGGACCTCACTAAGGCGTACGATCGTGTTGACTGGGATTTTCTCAGAGGTATTCTTTTGAAGCTGGGCTTTCACTGTAAATGGGTGGACTGGGTCATGTGTTGTGTTACCTCAGTTCATTATACAGTTAACTTCAATGGAGTCTTGTCAGACTCCTTCCAGCCATCACGGGGTTTACGCCAAGGTGATCCACTTTCACCCTACTTATTCTTATTTGTAGCTGACAGTCTATCCCTGCTCATGAGAAAACAGGAGATGGAAGGAAATATTATTCCGCTGCGGGTAACGAGGAGAGCTCCACCAATATCACACCTGCTGTTTGCGGACGATAGCTTATTATTTTTCAAGGCAAATACTGAGCAAGCAGAACGGGTGCGCCTCCTGTTGGAAACATTTTGTACATCTACTGGCCAGCTTATAAATCCTGGGAAATGCTCCTTACTGTTTGCTGAACACTGCCCATCATCACTAGTTGATAGTGTGAGACAGGTCCTTGGTGTCGAGAAACCTGCCTTCGAACCCAAGTATCTAGGGCTCCCAACGCCAGAAGGACGGATGAAGGCAGAGAGGTTTCAACCTCTCAATGAGAGGCTGGGTAAGAGAATGATAAATTGTTCAGAGCGGGATCTATCTTTTGGTGGTAAAGAGGTAATGATTAAATCAGTGGCGCAAGCTATCCCGACCTATATTATGAGTGTGTTCAAAGTCCCGGATGGTGTTTGTGATGAGATGGAGAAGATTGTAAGGAATTTCTGGTGGGGCTCGAGAAATGGTAAGAGAAGAACTCACTGGACGGCCTGGGAGAGAATGATGAAAACTAAATCTCGCGGAGGCATTGGTTTTCGGAATTTTCGACTTTTTAACCAGGCATTATTGTCTAGGCAGGCTTGGAGGCTTCTCGAGTTTTCCAACTCGCTCTGCGCAAAGGTGCTTAAGGCGAAATACTTCCCTAGTGGTGAATTGTTGGACACTGTTTTCCCTCAGTGTGCTTCACCTACTTGGCGTGCCATTGAGTACGGCCTGGACTTATTAAAAAAGGGAGTGATATGGAGAATAGGCAATGGTAGGAAAACCAAAATCTGGCGTGACAATTGGCTGCAGCGAGATGGTGATCTACGTGTGTCAGGAAAGAGAAGGCCCTGCAGACTAAAGCGTGTTGAGCAATTGATGACTGAAGATCGCTCTTGCTGGAACACTGATATCCTCAATAGATTTTTCTGGCCGCATGATGTTGCTGAGATTATGAAGTTAAAGATCCCTCAAGGTGATCGGGAGGATGTGTTAGCATGGCATTATGAACGCACTGGTCTGTTCACCGTCAGGTCTGCATATAAGCTGGCTGTCTTGCTTCAGGACCTGCCAAGTACAACAGCATCAAGTTCGCATCCATTGGGAGACAGACCTATATGGAAGTCGATTTGGAATCTGCCTGTTCCGCAGAAAATTAGAATTTTTGCCTGGCGTGTTGCATGCCAGGGTCTCCCAACGAAGGTCAATAAGTGGAAAAGAAAATTGGAGAAAGAAAATGTGTGTGCACTTTGTGGCACCCAGCCGGAAGATGAGTACCATGCATTGATACGCTGTAATCACGCCACTGCACTTCGGGTGGCGATGTCTGAATTTTGGAGCTTGCCGGCAGAGGAGGAGCTGAGATGCCATGGCCCTGAGTGGCTGTTGATTTTATTATCCAGAATTCCTGCTGAACAGGGTGCCCATTTGGTGCTTCTCCTCTGGCGTATCTGGCAGGTGCGGAATGATGTTGTTCACAATGCTAAGGCTATCTCCATCGCCAGTTCAGTAGGTTTCCTGAGAAGCTATGCTGAGTCTCTGCTATCCGTCCGGCAACCGTCTGAATTGTCGTGTGGCAATAGGAAAGGCGGGGCGATGCAGCGGGCTCTTGGGCCGGACAACAGAGTCAAAAAGAAGTTGAATTGGCAGGCTCCTGATGACGGATGGATAAAGATAAACGTTGATGGTGGTTTCTCTGCAGATGATGGACGTGCTGGTGTGGGTGTGGTGATTCGTGACCATCATGGCGCGGTCTTGCTCTCGTCTTGGCGAGTGCTGTTTGATGGCGTTTCTGCAGAGGAAGTGGAGGCAAGGGCATGTAGAGAGGGAGTCGAGTTGGCCAGGGAATGGACGCGGGTGAAAGCGGTGCTAGAGTCTGACTGTGCGGCAGTAATTTCAGCGTTGAACAGTCCAAATACCCCGCGTTCGAGCTTGTTCTTCTTGCTGCAAGAGATCAAGGAGATCGGTGGTTCTTTGCCGGAGCTGAGGTTCCAGGCTGTAAAGAGAGAGCAGAATAGTGTTGCACATGAGCTCGCACACTTGGCGAAACGCACGGTCCACACGGCAGTGTGGCGTGCGCAGGTTCCCCGGTGTGTTGAGCAATTGGTCGCGTTAGATTGTAATCCGAATACGACGTGATCAATAAAGCTCTCTCTTTCTCGCAAAAAAAAGAAACCGGCATCGCCCAACAAGTATCACAAACGTCGAGGCAGAGCTGCTACCAGCTGATCCGTCCGGCGCCACCGCCACGGCCACCGTCACCGAGACCAATGGATCGAGGCTCTGTGGCTCCCCGCCGTCCAGCCGCATGCAGCGCGCCGTGTGGACGTTCTCGGTGATCACCACCTCCTCACGGTCGGTGATCATCCGTCCGTCGCCCACGCGAGCTCCTCGACACGGCCAGCCTGTTCGGGTGCGCGCTCGCGGACTGTCCGCCGAGGTCGTCTCCGCTACCGGCGAGAAGCGGTCTGTTCACCACGTTCTCCCTCTGTCGCTGGGTGGGCGCGGCATGGGTGGTCCTGGTATCAAAAGAATGGATAAGTCACAACTTGTAAAATAAACTTCCTTGTTCACTGATGTGAAAGGGCGAAGCGGCGAAACTGCACCAACCGCTGGGTGGTCACGTTACGCTCCTCCAGTTCTGGCGATTTGTTAAGCTGTCAATGTAATTCGTGTACACGCCCAATACACTGCTTCTTCGGTCCATTGATCCGACAAGGAAGCGATGCGGGCGGCTTCACTGCAGTGCAGGCACACTCGACACAGCCAGGGAACCAAACGACAGTAGGCGTTGCACCTGCATGCATTGCCCTCATATGTTATACAGGACCAAACAGCATGCAACTTGCATATAATTACACACGTGTATGCTTAATCTTGCTTTCATTCGATCCATCCATCGGCATAGTCGTAACGGGACATGGAAGATATCAGATGAAATGGAACAACACGAATTGTGCGCAAGATGCAGCTGGCAAGTAATTACTCTGCCGATTATTTTACCTGAAGCGTTGGCAGAGGGGCTCACGTTTGTCCGCAGATGCTCCTCATCCTACCAGCCTCTCGTCTTCAATGGGACATGTCTTCGAGTAAGCAAGCTCCGTGCGTTCCTTGCGGGCTGCGAATGATATATCGAATCAGCAAGAGGGAACTAAGGAAACATAGTAACTCAATGTAATAGTACATAATTATACGAAACGGCAGCTAATTCATTGTATTACATTACCTTGTTTAACGGCAGAGCGGCTGATGTTTGTCTTAAAGCTGAAAGGATCCCTTGTGTACGACACGTACCACTTCCTCATAATGTTGTTGTCGTCGTCATCTGCATAGGCTTTGACCTGCTTGATATGGCTGAACTTGTCCCACTCATGACCAGATTTTCCTATGGCTATGGAAGTGAGCAGAGATACGCCACAGTAAATCGTCAGCAGATGCCTTGGGTTTACAACCTGCAAGTATCCAGGGAGGGTACCCATGTCATAGTCCTCCAGAACAAGTCTCTCTAGTGCAGGCACACCCTCCAATACCTTCAACTTTGGGCATTTGATGATTGTGAGAACTTGCAGTTTTGGCAGATTACAGATCCTCTCGAGGCCAGAGCACCGCCACACCTGGAGTTCTCTTAGGTGCTCATGATGGTGTGGTTGTAAGAATTCTGATCCAACAAGCTTGATGGCTGGGGCATCCCTAATCTGCAGAAACTCCAAGCAGGGGAGGTGACACAAGCCGTCAGGGATCTCGGAGCAACAGGGCAGGTCGTCCAATGTCAGAATCCTCAATCTTCTAAGGGGCACAACTGCATTCGACGCCATCCATCTTGGGAGTCGCCTACCAAAGTATCCACTGATTATAAGAATTTCTAATGAAGGCGGAGGGCAGAGCTCATCAAACACCTCCTCAATTTTTTGGTGCCCTTTGTCAGAGATGTTGTCTTCGCCTTTTAACAACCGGCCATTATCTCCATGTCTGCTAGTGCAACTTAACTTTAGATGGCTCAGGTGAACCTTTCCATCAAGCTTGATATTTCTAGCAACTGAGGAAGAAGATACATTCTCTAGGCTATTTATGCTGAGGATAGTGAGCTTGGAGAGATTCCCCAACTCTTCCAAGCTACACCAGTCATCATCCATGTGGACTGCAAACCCATATAACGTCCTCAAACTAGTTAGACCTCCAAAATCCCTGGGAACATTGCTTATATTTGTGCGAACAAGATTAAGAAACCTCAGGTCTCGTAGCTTTCCAATGCTACCAGGAAGCTTCACAAAACTTTGACAACCTAAAAGGCAAATATACTGCAAGAATTTCATCTTGTGAATGTTCTCTGGCAGTATAGATGTGTTAGGTTTATGGACAAATACCTCAAGTGTTTGAGTTGGACCAAAGATTTAGCCAACGTATCGCTCCGCACCTTCTACATGCAGAGTCCGTAGACTGGAAAAGCAACCATGAATCACGAGGTTGATCTTTACATTCCCGACTAATATTAGTGTTCTTCGTGCAGAGACCTCCACTCTAACACATCGGATTCTGATCCTTTATTTTCTAGTGACAGAAAACTTTTCTGAATTATTAAGTTAGCGCAGATCAATCTTACTAATATTACCTGCTACTAATGCTTCATCTCTGGCCACATATTGAGCAAATAGCGAACAACATCATTGCGGCAAAATGATGATCAAGAGCTTTACATTCGGCTCTATAAGTTCCTCGATATCAGTGGTCATAGTACTTCCTCCCTATTTTTCCAATCATTTGAGTTTATGAACCAATCCTTTCACGCAATCCACATGCCATAAATCGTCATCATAGAACTGTCTCTTGGACAAGGAAGTGCAGAAGCAAGGTTTCAAAGAAGAAGGCAAATCCTGGTAGCTAAGGCATGTTTAGCTTTTCACATTTGTGATACTGACCATACATTTCCAATAACTCCATAATCTCTTCTGACGCAGAAGGCCTCCTTACTTTCACGGCTAGCGGCAAACCGTCACATTTTTTCACAATTCCCATTGCAATATCCTTTAGTGCACGAACCTGTGCTTCATCATTTTCATTTCTGATGACCTGCAAGCAGGAAGGGAGGCCCGTTCAGTGTGTGAGTCAGGTAAATATGTCATGGTAAATGTATAAAACCAATGGGTATGTGTGTTTGGAGGTGAAATTGTATACGTCGTGTACGACTGGGTGATGTAACATTCGACTGAATCCAGGGAAAAGAGTCCATATGTATATCGCACTGAGGAGGACTTTTCATCACTTTTTTATTTTTTGACAAAAGAACATTCTGTGCGAGGCATGTGCACTGAAGACATGGGGCCCAACGCTGAGTGAGCATGGCACAAGAAGCTCATGGCCATAAGCATCGTTTGAAGAACAGCTCATGTTTATCGATGGGTCCGAGCGCTCAGCCTTGTGCTTCTCCAGGTTGCAGCGGGCGGGACAGGGCACTCCAAGCCATGACTAGCTCTGACGTTAGCTGCCCGGCCATTTCTCAAAAGCTTACCCCAGCCAAAACTATGAGAGAATAACTCTTGCGCCAGTTCGGACAAGTCTGCTCGAGGACGAAGGGAACCATGGCTTTGATGTTCGCCACAGCAACGGTTTGCGCATGCAACTGCCAAACTGCTGCGCACGTTCTTGTGCCAGGTACAAAGCTTTTTGGCGAGCCACTTCCTCGCGCTCGGCTTGGGCGTCACGGAGGCGCTTGGCTGCCGCTTCGCGCTTGGCGTCGGAGACTCCGTCGTCAGCCATGCATGAGGATGGCGAGGATCGGACGGAGACGGACGGCTGCGTAGTAAATCGCAGCAGGAAGATGGGGGTAGCACGTGCTGCGGGGAACAACGGCAGGGAGGAAACGCTGTGACGTGAGGCAAGAAGCGGGGAGAGGCAGGCACGTCGCCTGTCAGAGAAGCTGGAGGTTTAAGGTCAGGACGTAAACCCTCATGATACCATGTGAGAGATAACTCTTGATGCATTAATTAAATGATGACACATCGTAGATATATGTATACCCTGCGAACCGAATCAACCCAACACGGTTTATAGAAGCAGAACGGGAGGAGATTGGAACTGTATAGGCCAAGGAAAGAGATATTAAATCCGAAAACAAAATATATCTGTCTAATATGAACCCGTTCCGTTACACTAAAAAATAAAACCACCCATACGATGCGCCGGCAATAGCCATGGTGCTGGAGATATTCTTCCTCACGCCGCCACCTCATGGCACCTCGTGAAAGTCTAACTAGAGACGACACACTACACTGCTACTTCCTTCATCCATATATATAAGGATTCATAGAAACCCAAAGCAAAACTAAGGAGGAGGTCAAAAGACACTTCTCCCCCTATATGCTTATTTTCTCGGCAAATGGGTCTTTGTTGCGCAAAGGGGCCGTCAAGTGAGGCAACCTTGGTCAGATTGTGCGTGGACAGCAAGAGGCAACCTAGGACGTCAATGTCCAGTCCTTCTCTTGGCCCTACCCTCAGACCTAAACTGCTGTCATTAACCGTATGCCCATACGTACCCCACCCAGAGACTATCGTCCGAGACCTTGGTGAGCGGCGCCCTTATAGCTCGTTGCCCACCACCAATCGTCACCATTGCTGGGAACGGTTCGGATCAACTGAGATTTGAGATCCGCACCCGACGTGTTTGGAGCGG
>JAAXCT010001438.1:0-100000 GCA_012490785.1 Eragrostis nindensis
AAGTACATGCTAGTATTGCACAACTCCAGGCATTTGACAGCCCTTTCGTGTTTGGATGTACACGCAAACAGAGTTCATGCTTTGCTTCAATTGGCACAATAGGACATGCGGTTTAACGTAATATACCCATGAACCGAAGGGCTAGAGTAGTGTACTCAGCGTCTAAATCCCCCCCCCCCCCCCCCCCCCCCCCAAGGAAACCGTCCAATAGGTTAATCTAAAATACAAGAGAAAAGGCACAAAGAAATCTACCTCAAGCACAGCGACCTTGAGCTCCATTCCATTGCTCTGGGTGAGCTTTGATCAGCTGCCCTCTAGATGGCAACAGAATATTTAAGATCAAAACTACAGGATCAATCGATTACATTATGGCAACGATTATAAGTGCCAAAGGTGTGACTTCCCATTAATAATGCGGCTATACATCACAAGTAGTAAATGAAATACATCATTTTGGGAATTGAAGTGAAACCACTTTTACTCATTTAACTGTTCCTACTGTATTCATGCTGATTTTTGTTTCAAAGGACAAACCTCTGGAATCTCATTGTGTTTGCACCTTTCTAATCAACTTGCTAGTTTCCAAGTGCTGAATTAGGTTGGCAGCTGCTAGTCTTTCTTCAGATTCTTTTCAAATGTAGAGTAGGTAACAGCCCATCCATTCTTCAGCCTAATTAGTTCGTAAAAAGGTAACGTTAGCCCATCTAAGCCATAGGCCGAAATACTCGGTTGGTTAGCATGTTGGGCCTCCTATGAGAGATAAATGTCACACCACGCCGACTTACTCATGTCTTTTTTTTTTATCATTACTCATGTATCTTTTGACGGACTTTGTGATGGTGGAATTCGTCCATGAAGATCGAAATAATACACGCCGACTTACGCATGCTGTGGCAAGGGGATCAATATATAGACATTGGAAATGGAAGGCATGTTACGCCATCTGATGGTGTTTGTAATACTAATTCAAGCCTTGATTAATAAAAGGAGGCGATCATCTCAGAAAAAAGGTATTTTCTGTTTTGATCGGGCATTCGGACCCTTCCCTAAAATGGAAAAAGCATCTTAAGGGACCCAAATTGTACGATCACACATATGCAATGGGGCACATGTTTAGATCTTTTTTCTGTTACGTAACGAAATGACAACGGCAGCAAGCAAGGTTCATCTGTCAGTGTTGTACGCGGGATAGATAAACATATTGCCTGCACCATTGTTCCGGGGCTGTTTGAGTTAATAGAGATATATTAGTGATATAAAAAATTTTGAATGCTTTTGACTTAACTAAGAACCAGTTGTTCCAAATATGCAAATGTAACAAAGCTACGGAAGCACCATTGTTCCCTTAGTAAAGATCTATCCGCGATATAAAATATTTTCGAATGCTTTTGACCTAACTAAGAACTATTATTCCCAAAATGCAAAATGTAATGAGCTATGGAAGCGCAATTTTAAATTAAGAAAATTTGACAAATGAGCATCATATTAAGATGAGAGAGAAAATTAAAAAGTAGAAAAAGAGGAACACAGCTTGTTTGCATTAAAGACTTAACCGAAAACAAGAGGAGGTATATAATGTTTTTGTGTTGGTTTGTATTGCTGTACAAGCAAAAAATGGCACGAACTACGGCAGTAGTCAAATCAGGAGAAAGAAAACAAACGCCCACCGTGGGGCTCGAACCCACGACCACAGGTTAAGAGCCTTGCGCTCTACCGACTGAACTAGACGGGCCTTGTATTACGCTTTGATCTAGAATTTATTAGACCAGACTCTTCTCTTACCAGCAACCGGTTGGTCCGATGCGACCCCCCGCCACGCTACCAAACATTGCGACACTGCCTCACTGCCGCGCCGGAGATCTCATCAGCCAATTCGTCCAGCTCGCCGTCACACTGCGCCACCGTCCTCTCGCCAACCGGCGATCCAGCGGCTCCCTGTCTCCATGGCCTCCTGGCTCAAGGTCGCCGAAGGTACGCATCCCTCAACCTCCCTCGCCATCTTCCGCCTCCTCCTCCTAATCCGCGGCGCCGCCCAGATCCACCCCTCCCCTCGACGAATATCCGCCGTTGCCTTTCCCCCTCTACTCTTTACTCCCTTAGCTTCAATTGCTCGTGATACCATGACTGGCCACATCTTATATCTAGCTTTTGGCCTGTTCTCTGTTGATCATTCTGGCGCGCCCGGTTGCACCAAACCCGAACTGCCTGCTCAAATACTCTGTTAGGTGTTTGTAATGCGGAACTTTGAAAGTTGTATTTTATTTGCGTGACAGACTTGCTGGAAGTTGTCGACCGAAGAGCCAAGATCGTGGCTACCGAGTTGTCAGATGAGCAGTCGACCTCTCAACCATCTGGGTAATATTGCTTCTCGGTTACTTGGTGCACATTTAGCTGTTTGGTAACTGGGCTCATCGGAGTTTTCAAATTTGGTTTTTTGAAGGATCGAATAGCCAAGAAGCACAAGCGAAGAAGGGAAAGCCGAGGGGAAAGGTGGCTACTTAATAGCCTTTTTGAGCATTATGCTTTATTTCTTATGTACTTCTCGTGAGAGGCATTGTTGCTATATTTCACTGTGACTTTGCATTGCAGGGCCCATTGAAGCTCACTACGGCAGATGGCAGTAACAGGGCAGCTGCTCAGAAGGAAAGAAAGAGTAGGCAACCGCCACGGGAGCGAATGAAGATTGAAAAGATCAGGCCTTCGCTACATGCAGATTCATCAAGTGTTGATGCTAGCGCTAGTGAACCTGAAGTCACTTCAAGTGATGTCAAGGAAGTAAATAGTGAGGGTGCATCAGAGAAAGGAGAGAACACAACTGCCAATCCTAAGACCGATCATGATGTGGCTGTTGTTGATACGGCAGTTGAAGTTCAACAAACAGAGAAAAAGTCAGAGGATTCAACTCCCGGCGTGGATGGTGTTGAACGTGTTGAACATCCTGGAAATTCAGAGATTTCTATCGAAAGCTCTTCTACTGTTTCAGATGAGAAAAGCGAGCCGAGCAGCAGTAACCAGACTGTCGAGATTGCTCCGGTGGTTAATTTGGAGGAAAAAGAGACGGTCGTTTCTGATATCCAGGAGAGAAATGCATCTGAATTACCCAATACTGGGGGTACTGGCAAACCGCACGAATCAAAGAAAGAGAGTACACCAGATTCAGTAGAAAGCACAGAAAATCAACAGGAACAGAAATCTGATTCGGTTTCTGTTAAAGAACAAGACCAACTTGAGGAGGTAGGTTAGCGAAAATTGGACTACCAAAATGTTCTGTTTGCTATGTTTACATTATCTGGATTATTTCCCAGTTCCCACAATATAGCTTCCCTTTTGGTCTTGTACAGGCTCAGGGATTGTTAAAAAGTGCTGTCAAAACTGGCCAGTCAAAAGAAGCTAGGTTAGCTCGGGTAAGAAGCATAACCTCAGTGGCCTTACAAAACCTGATCCATTTCGGCTATGTCTAAATGTTGACTTATTGATCTATTCTCTACATTCCCACAGGTTTGTGCTGGACTTTCATCCCGCCTCCAAGAATATAAGTCTGAAAATGCACAGCTGGAAGAACTTCTCGTTCAAGAGGTGAAGCTAGTTTGTGTTTATTATTCTGATGAATTTTTCTATTTATCAGCGCCCAGCGCATGCTGTGGTGCTTTTCTTTAATATATACTGACGCTATAAACGTACCAGAGGGAGAAATCTAGCTCGTATGAAGCTCATATAAAGCAACTAGAGAAAGAACTATCGATGTCCAGAGTAGAAGGTTCGCGAGCGGAGTCTAATATGCTTGATGCTTTGAATGCCAAAAATGCCGAGATTGAATCTCTGGTTAAGTCATTGGACTCTTGGAAGAAGAAAGCAACAGCTTCAGAAGAAAAGCTAGCGTCTTTAGAGGTTTGATCGTGTATTACTCTTTTTAGCTCTCTTCTATAAGCATATTACTGGAAGTCTTGAACTGATTCAGAGGAAGTAGTGCAAATTTGGTTCTACATGTTGTTACTATCTTTTCCTTTGAATATAAATCAAAGTATGGCTGTATAATTAGCCATGAACATATGTTTTATTTAAGCCTCAATGATGAAACTGATGTTATTAAATCGATAAACATGTTGTACTTAAAAAGATAGATCGTTAAATATTTCGATCCTGTTGTCTGCTGAACCAGGAAGATATGGATGGCCTCAAGAGAAACCGTGAACTTACTGAAACCAGGGTCATCCAGGTTAGTAAATCAAATGGTTTCTGGTACATTGTTCATATGCTGATGCAGACAAATAAACTCCACTAGTGTTGTTTCATTGTAGGCCTTGCGAGAGGAACTAGCTACTGCAGAGCGTAGAGCTGAAGAGGAGCGTATTGCACACAATGCGACAAAGATGGTAATTTTTCACAGTTCATTCTCTTTTGTACTTTATATTCGTCATAGTTTCTTCTGTTATAACTTTGTTGCTTCTTGTTGCCACACAGGCAGCTGTTGAGAGGGAAGTCGAATTAGAACATCGGGCTGTCGAGGCATCGAATGCTCTAGCTAGAATCCAGGTAAGTTTACAAGATATAACTGTCATCATAATCTATTTGTGAGGATGTGAAATTAAGCCATCATCACCATCTTTTCTGTTAGTCTTCAGCTACTGTTACATTCTAAACTTGGCAGGACATATAACACTTTTGAATGCTTAATTATGGTTACTCTTCTAAAGCAAAATTTGTGATTGTGTTCTGTTCGGTTCAAGGACTATTTTGTTTTCTTATCATAAGCTACATTTGAAAAGAAATCAGTTGAGGTTGTCCTTAAGACTAGCAGCTGCAAACCACCTAATTCAGCACTTGGGAACTAGCATGTTGATTTGAACGTTGCAAACATAATTTTTTCATTAAAGTTTTAGAGGTTTGTCCTTCAAAACAAAAATCAGCATGAATACAGTAGGATCAGTAATATGAGTAGAAGTGGTTTCACTTCAATGCCCCAGTTGATGTATTCCATTTACTACTTGCGATGTATAACTGCATTAATGGGTAGTCTCACCTTCAACACTTCTAATCGTTGCCACAATGTAATTGACCAATCCTGTAATTTTTTACCTTAACTATTCTGCTGTTATCTAGAGGGCTGCTGATCAAAGCTCGTCCAGAGCAATGGAACTGGAGCACAAGGTGGCTGTGCTTGAGGTAAATTTCATTCTGCCTTTTCTCTTGTACCTTATATGTTTTGTTTCTCCTACTTACTATGTATATTCTGATTTATCATAGGTCGAATGTGGATCGCTACAACAAGAACTGCAGGAGATGGAAGCTCGTAATCGCCGTGCACAGAAAAAGCCTTCCGAAGAAGCTAATCAAGCTCTTCAGGTAAATGACAAAAGATCGCATTTCCTTCCACGGCTGTGAAATTTGCTGCACAAGTTATTTAATCCAGATGTACAGATGCTTAACATTCCTTTGGCTACTTTCTTTTCGTTTGGAACTAGAAGAAGGAAGTAACATATAAAACAGTATCATGAAAATTGTCATATCTTGGTTTTGCTTACATCTCCTACTATGGTGAAAGCAGATTCAGGCTTGGCAGGAAGAAGTTGAGCGTGCACGCCAAAGCCAAAGAGAGGCAGAAACAAAGATCTCATCCTTGGAGGTAACAATAATTTTATATAAAATAAAGACTTATATTTAGTCAGTGTTTTGTTGAATGTGCATGGTTTAAAATCTTTAAGTTGTGGCGACTGGCGAAGACACTAGTTGTGTATGCAACAATTTTCTGGTGTGCCGATCAGATTTGTGGAAGTATTATGTTGCAATGGAGTTGTTTCCAATATTGTAACCATATTGAAAATTATTGTAATCATCAAATTTATATTTTCATGATGCAGGCTGAGTTACAGAAGATGAGAGTTGAAATGGCAGGAATGAGAAGAGACGCAGAGCATTATTCTAGACAGGTCAAATATATGTTGATATTTTCTGGCAAGTTATTGATGTTACTTTCCTGAATTATACTGAGGTGTATGGATCGAGTTGATTTAGTATCTAATCAGGCTAATAAAACTTTTGCTATAAGCATATCATATCTTCAGTTATTTATGTAAATATTTCTCGTTCTCAGGAGCATGTTGAGCTGGAGAAGCGATACCGTGAACTAACCGATTTGTTGGTATGCAGCAAACCCACCAAGTCATTTTGCATCCTTGACATTGGATAAATGGGATCTAATTTGACTCTGCATGCATCCTTCTTCCAGTACCACAAGCAAACACAACTAGAATCCATGGCTAGTGAAAAAGCTGCACTAGAGTTCCAACTGGAGAAATCATTGAGACAGTTCCATGAAGTGCAGGTTCCTAATTCTTCTTCCCTTCTTTCTGTTTGTTGCCTGTAATAAGTTTCCTGCAGATATTCTTATGTTGCCATATTGTGTCATAAATGTCCTCCATTGGCTAGGTTGAAGCAGAAAGGAGTAGAGCTTCTCGCAGATCAGCGTCGTCATGGGAAGAAGATACTGATATCAAGGCATTGGAGTATGTTAGCTGTCTTCTCTTTGTTACAAATATATACAAAACTGTTTGTGTGCTCCCAGTTTGATAATGATATGGTGGCCAATGAAACAGAAGTAGCTTCTTGTATGCGCTTGCAATCACTCTTAGCTGTATTCCTCTATTTGCAAGTTCTAGTATAGTTTTAGACAGATAACAGCTATGCATATTGCAGGCCTCTTCCTCTACATCACCGACACATGGCAACAGCAAATCAGCAGGTACATATGACCGATGATATCTTAAGATCTACATTCTGTTAAAATAAAGAAGAATATCAAATTTACCTTGTTTCCGATGTGTTTTTTTTGTGTTCCAGTTACAAAAGGCTGCGAAGCTTCTAGATTCAGGAGCTGTCCGCGCTACCAGATTTCTGTGGCGGCATCCTGTCGCTCGAGTCAGCCTGCTATTCTATCTGGCAAGAACAGCACAACTATAATTTCCTGTAACTTTATTTTAAACTTATTATTCGGTGGCCTTCTGAATTCTGACTAAATTCGCTGCTCCTTCACCAGGTGTTTGTGCATTTGTTCTTGATGCACTTGCTGCACCGTCTTCAGGTTGGCAACTACGCTTTCTCATCTAGTACGTTGTTTTGGGTTCGGTGCTTGCACACACGGACCACTGAACTGAATTTGGCGATTAATGTGTTTGAATGTGACAGGATTTCGCGTCAAGAGAAATGTTGCCGTCAGGCATGGGGGGGCTGGCCAACGCGAACTTGCCATAGGCAACGCGAGTCCGGCCATTCCGTCCTGATTCTAGTTCTTCACGCAGTGTTAACCCCCATATTCTTCTCTTATTCTGTAAAGTAGTGTTCTTTGTTTGGCCATGGGCTATATTATAATCCATTCTTTCATACCTCACATTGATAATCGGAAAAGAGCATGTACCAGCTTGTATGCACACCTTGACCCAATATATAATACTATCATACATCAACCCACTTGAGTCATGAGGCATGAGGCCACTCTTGGTAGTACTCTGCAACAAACTGTTGAGAAAAATGAGTAATACAAAATTCTGGATGAAACGGGAAGTCTTGGCAACTTGTGCCGCGCCGTGTTGCAAGTGCCCAGATGGGGTGCAGTGCACTGCCGGTGGTTTCATCGGCTTTGGTAGATGGGGTGCGGTGCACTGCCGGTGGTTTCATCGGCTTTGGTTTGGCGGCAAAGGGTGCAGCTGGTAGGAGGGCGTTTGGCACGCGTCTCCTCCCCGCTCTGGCTGGCTGGTCCCTGCTACGCCGCGCGCGTTTGGTAGCGTTCAAAAACTTGACCTGCTAGGAGAAGCCCCCCTAACGGCATTTTGCTAAGAAGAAGAACCTTTTCACAGGTCGAGAAAATCTCCGAACCCTTTGGACCATGCACAAGGACCAGCTGGTCGTGTGAGCTGTGGCGCAAGTCTTTGCCTAATGCTAGTTGGGAAGCGAGAGGATTTTCGCTGCACTGTAGTGCTGCTGCATGCGCAGCGCGGGTGCGGAATCAGGGGTCGAACCCCGATCGGTGGGCTGCCAACCAGGCGCCTCCACCACCACCAGGCGCCTCCACCACCAGGCCACTGGCCTGTCCGCGTTCTGGCTGGTCCCTGAAGTGACAGCTTGTGTTGTTGGGGCAGTGACTGGGAGTGGGACTCGCTCGGCACAGGCACAGCCAAGGTAGCTGGCCGTCGGCCCGTGGCCAGCACGGGAGCCCGTCAGGCCGTCACCCAACGAAGCATACAACTGTTGTAGGAGACCCGTTTCTCGGTGCCTTCCCATTTCGCGCTCCAAAACGCGGAAGCCCGGGAAACAAGCGGTGGCGGCAAACGTTCGACGAACCACGCGAAAGAAGCGGAGGGAAAAAGCGAAGATACAGATGCCGGGGCCGCGGAAACAATTCGCCGCGACGGCGAGGTGGATGCTCGTGTCAGTAGTCCGAAATTTGGAAACCCCAGACCCCGCGAGTGGAAACAAGCACTAGGGCCCCGTTCGGTGACCCTCTAATTTAGAGGGTCACATCAAAATACGGCACGATTTATGTATACTAAACAAGTCAAATTACAAAACTAAGTCCAGGACCTCCATCTATTTCGCGAGACGAACGTAATGAGGGTAAATTAAGCGGCGATTAGACGATGGTTACTGTAGCATCACTGTGTCAAAACATTGATTAATTAGGTCATTAGATTGTCTCGAAAAAAAACCCATCTGCAGAAAGGTTTGCAATTAAATTTTATTAGTACCCCTAAATAATAAGATTCTTTTACTTACGAGGTATAAAGTTTAGAGGGATTTTAGAGGGGGAACCGAACGCCACCTAGGTTAAAAATGTCCCCCAAAAGAAAAAAAACGTGGAAGGGCTGGTCCGCGGTGCACGTACATAAGAGTGTACCCCAAATGACTTGACAGCGCTTTTTTTTTTTGCGATTAACTTGCCAGCATTTTTTATATACAAGCTACAAATGTGTACTATAAACTGTGTGCAACATGCTAGTTGATTTTACATGTACGATGAATTTACCATTTAAGTTCCAAGAAAAAAAATGATTGCTTTTTTTGTTGTTTTATACCGAGGAAAGGAAGATGTTTCTAAATTCATAATTTTATTCTCTTTCAAATTGCTTTTTATTACTGTGCTGTATTATATGAACAACTTCACATGAAAAACCTACAAAGCGTGACACCGTTTCCAAAGTGCATGTTCTGTTCATACAACCAGGATAACACATCACAATAATAAATAGGGTTGGACAACAATTTGTATTAATGCCTAGCGTTATCATCACGAAGGAAGATTATTCTTTTACTCTTATCCATTGATCTTTAACTACATGATCAATCAGGTGTAATTTGCGCTGTCAAACCACCGTTTGCGCGTCATTTCTGTATACACCTTTGCTCGCGCCACTTCAAACTTGATGATGATGAAAACTGAAAACACGTCTTTTGGTGTAGCTGGTGGCGTCCTCAAAGCAAAGGGCAGCCCATCTCCGCCCATCCATCGCACTCGCATGCGCGAGCCGAAGCCGACGCTCGCACCCCTCAATCCACCCCAATGCCAGGTGGGCCCACGCACTGTTATCTTCCACCTCCCTCCTCTGTCCGTGATGGCTTCGTTCTTCCTCCCAACGGTCAGGAATGGCGAGCGGATGCCGAGAATCCTTTATGCGCGTGGATTTGTACCTATTAGTATCCATCATCTCCCACCGGACCTAGAAAAATGAAGGTAGGAAGGTCGGGTGGTGGACGGCGAGGCAGAGGGGACGCCGCCGGCCGGGGGGTGATCGTCGGCAGTAGGCGAGGCACGGGCGGGACACCCGATTTGAAAAATTTAGCGTGAAAGAAGTTAGAAGAGCGACGGATGGTCGTTTGCGGGGGTCGGTGGGGGGGGGGGGGGGGGCGGCGGTGGGGGAGAGTCGCCCAAGGGGAGTGCGATGGCCCCCCGCCCATCTCGCCGTCGCTTGTTGCAGGCTGTGTGCTGCCGCACACGGAATGCTGGCAGAGCAGAACTAGCCAGAGGACACACACACACACACAGAAAAAAACACGCACAACGGTGGCAATCCTTTCCTTTCTCGTAACGAACTCACTCCCCAGGCCACAGCCGCGTCTGCGTCCAGCCGGTGTTACATCAGCACCACCGCCAGCGTCCTTCCCCCATTCCCCAATCCGCCCCATCACATCACATCTGCCCCCACACAACTCCAACCCTAGCGTCCCGGTCGCGGTGCCGCCCGCCGCGCCGGTCTTCTCCTCCTCCTCCTCTCCCTCATTCGAGATCGGCGGCTCTGTTGGCGGCGGTGGAATCTCAGGAGGCGGAGGAGGCGAGGGCATGGGGCTCCATGGCTGACGATGCCTGTGCTGCGTAGTGCGGCGCGGAGGGCCCGAGAGGCGCAGGGGACGGCAGCGGCGGCGGAGGTTGCGGAGGCGGCAGCAGCACCGGCGCCACCACCGGCGGAGACGAGGCGAAGGGCGACCAGGGCGGCGGCAAGGGCGGAGGAGATCAGGCCCGCGGGAGGTCGCGGCGGAGGTCGAGCTTGGGATGGACGACCCCGACAGCGCGGCGCGCAGTGCCGACAGAGTGGCCGCCGACGACGACGGCAACGCCACTCCGGTCCCTGAAATGGTGAGCTGTTCTACTCTGTTTCGTGGCGTCTGTGTGCGTGGATAGGGCGCAAGCGTTCGGCACTGTGACGGTTCTCCCTAGATGCACCCGCGAGGCAAAATTTGGGTTCAACTGGTAAAATGAGGTCCTTTCAGGTCGAGAATAGTCAAGGGAATTCTGGTTTGGGGGGGGGGGGGGGGGGGGGGGGGGGGGTGGTTGTTCACACACACTTCCCAGGTTATTCGATAGATTTCGGTTCTGCGTAATTTGTTCTATGATCTTGCTTTCTACATGGCATCAACTCGCAGTTTGCCTTCATTCTTCTGAATGATTCTGGTTTAATCGTTGCCTGTTTCTTCTGTAAATGCAGGTCCAGGTGGGAAATTCACCAAAATATAAAGTTGACAGAAAGCTTGGGAAAGGAGGATTTGGGCAAGTATATGTTGGCCGCCGCATTTCAGCTACCGGTCCTGGTGCTGTTGAGGTAATGGAGGATTTTTCCTACCGATTAAAACTTGGATAGATCGATTGTGGGCTGTATTGGCACTGGATAGTCAGCCGCCTTCGTTTGTATTTCAGGTGGCATTGAAGTTTGAACATAGGACCAGTAAAGGATGCAACAACGCTCCTCCCTATGAGTGGCAGGTTTACAAGTAAGTGGTTTCATGATCTTATGGTTTGGTATTAGAAGGTTTTCTGAGATCCCCCCAAGACGTGGCATAGGCAACTGATCGATTTTCATGGCTTTATGTTTAGCATTGTTGGTGGTGTCCATGGTATTCCTCGAGTCCACTACAAAGGGCGCCAAGGGGAGTACTTTGTTATGGTATGGCTCTTTATTTGGATTCTCGGAACGTGAACCTCTTTCATTCTGCTATCTCCAGATGTTAGTTAACTCAATTTGGAAAAATCAGGTTATGGATATGCTCGGGCCCAGCCTGTGGGATGTCTGGAATAATAATTCGCACACGTGAGTTGTCGGATTCAGCCAACAAATTTCCATTAGCTTTTACTTGATCATCACCGTCATTCCTTTTGTTACGCAGAATGTCAGTTGAGATGGTTGCTTGTATTGCTATTGAAGCGATCTCCATACTTGAGAGAATGCATTCAAAAGGGTCAGTTGATACCACTAAATTTTTTTTGCTCGCATCACCCTTTTTCATTATGCCTGTTTCCCACAGAAATGTTTCTAACATAAAAATGTTTGCAATCTCAGATATGTTCATGGGGATGTCAAACCAGAGAATTTTTTGCTAGGTACTCCTGGAACGCCTGATGAGAAGAAACTCTTTCTTGTTGATCTTGGCTTAGGTAATTTAACTTTCTTGTCTACCAAGTCAACAACTTGATTCTTTTGTAAATTCAACTGTTCAATAGGCAGATGATGAAATAATGTGTGAATTAAATTTCTATTCTTTGATCTTTCAACGACAGCTACAAAATGGAAGGATACTTCGACAGGACTCCATATTGATTATGATCAGCGTCCTGATGTTTTCAGGTGACCAGATACACTTTTACGATAAGCATCACTTGCAATAATTATTCTGTGCCATTTTTCTTTACGATTCTTGGCTGTTGTTTTTCTAAATATCCTGGATTCAGTTGTTATGCTGGAAAAACTATTACAGTTTATATGGTTTAACAGCCAAACATCTCCCCCTCTCCTGCCCAACATACACACAAATAGTAAATAAAGAAAGCTTGCTTTTCTTTGCCAGAAATGACCCATTGTTTTAATCATCATTGAGATGCACATTAAACATCCTGTCATAGAAACAACTAGACCTGTGGTGCTTACGCATTACATGGTTAGATTCATGTATAGCTGGATCAACTCATGTGTGTGATGGTCTTATTGTTATGTTACTGCTGGTATTTCAGGGGAACAGTACGTTATGCCAGTGTTCATGCTCATCTTGGGAGAACAGGTAGCAGGAGGGATGATTTGGAATCCTTAGCATACACATTAGTCTTTCTTTTACGGGGACGTCTACCTTGGCAAGGTTATCAGGTAAATTGTGTGACTCGGTTCCAATTGCATTTATTTGATTGAGTGATGTATTTGTGTAACTGGTGATAGTTCTATATCTGCAGGGTGAAAACAAAGGATTCCTTGTCTGCAAGAAGAAAATGGCAACCTCTCCAGAATCTCTCTGTTGCTTTGCCCCCAACCCTTCAGGGAGTTGTAGAGTAGAGTATGTTGTTAACTTGAAGTTTGATGAAGAACCCAACTATGCTAAGTGTATATCATATTTTGATAGTGTAGTGGGCCCGAATCCAGATATCAGGCCACTCAACACTGATGGTGCACAAAGGTAAGTTCATACTTCGCAACCTGTCATTTAGAAATCTTTACTTTGATCTTATCTAATATTCCTTTCAACTTGTGTAAAGCTTATACATCAAGTTGGCCAGAAGAGAGGCCGTCTATTGATGGAGGAAGAGGCAGATGAACAACCAAAGAAGAAGATGAGGATGGGAATGCCTGCAACGCAGTGGATAAGTGTTTATAATGCCAGACGGCCGATGAAACAAAGGTACCCTCCTATAAGGCCTAAAGTTTAGGAAAGGGTTATCATTCTAGTGCATCTTTATGGTTGTGGCAATGTAATAGGACATATTTACTCTGCATATTGCAGGTATCATTACAATGTTGCAGACTCAAGGCTTGTACAGCACATTGAAAAAGGGAATGAAGATGGCCTTTTTATCAGCTGCATAACATCCTGTTCAAATCTCTGGGCACTAATCATGGATGCTGGCACTGGGTTTAATGCTCAAGTTTATGAGCTTACGCCACATTTCCTTCACAAAGTATGTGTCTTGCACCTTGTTTAGTTCTTGCTTGAAATGTTACAATATAATAACTTTGTTTGTCAAAGTGAAGTTACTTGGTAAGCTGTTGTCTACATTGCCAAATCTAATGTTTTAATTTTTGTCCAACGAAGGAATGGATAATGGAACAGTGGGAGAGGAACTATTATATTACTGCACTTGCTGGAGCTAACAATGGGAGCTCCGTGGTAGTGTGATGTCTAAAGGTAAAGGAGTCAAAAGCTTGCAATGGTAAAGCTTTTCTGTTTTACTGTAGGGATGCTCTATTGATTATTTGTTTTGTCTATCCAGGTACACCGTATACACAACAGTCTTACAAAGTTAGTGATACTTTTCCCTACAAATGGATAAACAAGAAATGGCGAGATGGTTTCTATGTCACTTCAATGGCAACTGCTGGAAGTAGATGGGCAGTTGTCATGTCTCGTAATGCAGGGTTTTCTGACCAGGTAGCATTCGTTCCAATTTTACCGTATCCCCCCTTTTTTGCATTTATCTTTCAACTTTGTAGCTAATTGTAATATGCATTGCTACTGGTATGTATGCGTATTCTCCAGGTTGTTGAACTGGACTTCTTATATCCCAGTGAGGGAATTCATAAGCGGTGGGATCATGGTTACCGGATAACCGCAACTGCTGCGACTTGGGATCAGGCTGCACTTGTTTTAAGTATACCAAGGAGAAGGCCTACAGATGAAACCCAAGAAACCCTTAGGACATCTGCTTTCCCTAGTCAACATGTGAAGGTCATTTGCCTTGTGTGCCTCATTCAATAGCTTATTAGAACACACTTTAAGTACTGATGCTGACAGATTAATCTTGTTTTGTTGCAGGAGAAATGGTCGAAAAATCTCTACCTAGCATCAGTATGCTATGGGCGTACTGTGTCCTAAGAATTTTGTCATGTGATTCAAAACCATTTTGAGCAGAGTTCTGTGGGTGTTGTCCTTTGGGCCTAGCTAGCTCAGAGTGTAGCTGCTTCTATTCGGGCAAGTTCTGAATGCGACTCAACATTAACCTAACTGTCATGTTATGAAGATGGTTCAGGTTATCGTTCTGAATTATAGACTAGCGTGTACAGTAGTGAATGTTTTGTAGTATCGTGTTCGTTTATGTAGTGGACTGTTTTTTTTTTGGGAGATGTATGTAGTGGACTCTTAATTGTAGTGTAAGGAGTTGTCAAATGTGTGCACCTGACGAGTATGATCGAACTTGGTCTGGTCTGTCAGGGCCACAAAGGTTCCTGCCTCTTGTCTCATTATGAGGTATAGTTACCATGTTCTCTTTGCTAGTTCTCTTTGCTATGCTGCATGATTAATTGATTACTCGTCTAACTGTTCTTGTGCTGCACGATTACGATGACCAGAGATTTTGGTGGATTCCTGGAGAATTAGCCCCATAATAGATTGAACTTAAAAATCAGCGAATAACTACTGTGGCTAGATAACATGTGATACTCGTATGGAGATGGATTCCATACATGTGAGTTCTGGGCTGATTTTTTAATCCATGGTTGCATCAAAATAACACTTGAATTCCCAATTCAAACAAAACACACTTAAGCACACGTTTTGGTAGTCTGCTGCTTGTAACACCTGGTGATTTACAGCAGATTTCATATATTTGATCCTTACTACTTAGCATGTTCAGAATGGCTGAATCTATGATTATTGTTCGTCCTTTTAATTTCAATCACCGATGCCGAATTTCTTTAATTTTTCTGACTTTTGAAGCCGACAAAGGATGGCAATCCAGCCAAGTTGAATACTTGCATTACTTAGGATACAATACAAGCACCAGTCCTGCAGCTACCGAATATCACCGGTTCGCGTACAAAAATGAGAGGATAAAATGGTAAACGAGCACAAGGCCAGCTGCCACCATGATCTGCAGATTCAACGGGACGACCTTCCCGGCGTCGGCATTCTTCGCCGTGCTGGCCGAAGAGCAGGAAAGAAAGAACTCTGCCGAGACGAAATCGTCACTGCCGCCTCCCTGTAGATGATCGCTACTATAAGCGGGCTTACCGGACGCGCTCTTGTAGAGGCCCCCGCTCAATTTCTGCAAGCATGCGCAGGAAACAGGTAGTAAGAAAGCATGCGCCATGATGTTATATTATGGCAATCTGCGCATGATTTTTTCACTTGTTTGCAGACAGTAGAGCCATCAAGGCTGGAAGAGTTTGCAGGCCATCTTTTCCGGCACGGAAGGTCATTATTTGAGCAATTTCAAAATTTTCAGTCAAAATTCTGGAACTGTTCGGTGTCAAAAGCAGTAGAACAAGGTGCATCCATCACCTGGAGTTGGTCGCCGACGGTGACCACTGCAGCTCCGTCGAGCGGGCGGAACCTGGACCAGCCTCGGCGGGAGAAGACTTGGAACGCCGACGCGCCGGGGCAGAGGTGGAGGGCGAGAGCGCGCGAGTACCGTGACTCCCGTACCAGCATCCGCAGGACGTCGTCTTGGCTGAGAGGGCCGGAGACGCCGCTGTCGTTGCTTTGCTCGCGGTGGTGCTTGCGGATGCAGAGAAGCGAGCCGTTCGTATCTGCTTTGGCCAAGTGTTCAGTCGTATCGGTATCGGCAGCTGCAGTACTGCCTTGCTGCAAGGCGTGCATGAGCTTGGTTGAAATTTGCTCCAACTGGGTGAACAAATCATCTGCTCTGTTCCTGGGCACAGAAAAATCAAGCGCAGTATGCATTGTGAATTCGCAGTAGGACAGAGACAGTCCATCTGAGTTTCTCTTGTCCATGTAGCAATTATAGATGAATTTCTGCTTAATTACGCTTGCACACTGCAGGCAAGCTCATAGCCTCATACTGATTGAGCTCCGTCCGTATCATGCATAGTTCGTACCTGAATTGGTTGGAGCCATTTGACAACAGCGAATTTCCCGCCATATCGTGGTCTCCTTCGCCCGGCGGCCACCAAAGCTCTTCATCATCTTCATCTCCTCCGATTCCTTCCATCTCCTCCAATGTCGGCGATCCGTCCCTCATCGGCACAGCGCGCAACGCCGCTGATACCATGTCACCGTCGACCCCGTGGCCGAGCACCTGGAAGCAGCCAAACGCGACGGCTGCCGACTTCAGCGTCTCCACTGCCGGCTCGCCTCCTCCCACCGGTGAGTCCAGCAGGCGCATGTCGATGACAGGCGGCGCCCACGCTGCCATCCTCTTCTTCCTCCGTGGGACTGGGCCGTCGGGGAGCCGTAGCACGGGGACCCTGGCGGAGCAGCGCAGAAACCTGCCGATCTCGTCATCATCCTGGCTCTCACCGTACCCTGACGACCCTGAGCTGCTGCCTGTAAGAACGCCGGTGACAGGGGATGGCGGCGGTGCCCGGAACTCCGGCACCGGCAGCTCTCTGGGCCTCTGAAGGTGGGTGACGAAGGCCATCAGTGTCTGTATGGTTTGCTTGCGGTAGTTCTTGCTGCTCTAGCTTTTATATACTTGGACTTTTTTTTTTTTGAGACTTACTTGGACATGTTAGGTAACAAGGCCAAACTTGTGGCTTCAGGTGAGTTTGAGCTACGTTCTTGTAGGGACAAGAGCGTGTGGGAGCTCAGGATTAGAATGTGCCGAGAAAAGGGGGTTCTTAAACTTCTTTTTCTTTGTGGTAAAGAGGAACATAGAAGGCAGACGCCAGCTCGAAAGAGGAGAGTTGGCATGATGCTGCATCATTCCGCCAGGAGTCTGTTGAACTGGTATGACTACCATCTGAATATCTGTTAAAGGTTTTCTGCAACACCAAAGTGCTTTCTTTTCTTTGAATGAATGTTTTACCTTGTTTGTGGTCCTTCTGTACGTGCCCTTGTTTGAAGACCAAAGTACGAGCATCTCGTTCGCTC
Source organism: Eragrostis nindensis (assembly GCA_012490785.1). NCBI lineage: Eukaryota > Viridiplantae > Streptophyta > Magnoliopsida > Poales > Poaceae > Eragrostis > Eragrostis nindensis. The sequence goes on from JAAXCT010001438.1 coordinate 17,290, forward strand.
GAACTGAGTGAGGAGTTTTCAGCAATCGTTTTTCTTCTTCTTTTCTTCTTTTTTTTTTTTTTGAAACAGCAATCCTTTTTCTTGCGCTGTCAGGTGGTACTCTTGAAGATATTTAGAGCGTCCCCATGGTAGAGCTAGCTCTTGCAAAGAATTAAAGAGGAATGGAGTCCACGTTAAGTCTATCATTTTTCTCAAACACTGCCTCTTAAGGAAGAATTAGCTCCCTTCTCTCTTCTTTCTCTAATAAACAATTTTAGAGTCAGCTTAAAGGCAACCATTGAGATGCTCTTTGTCCACCACTATCGGCCCTTCGACACGTGTTTCAATGGTTCATAAATTTGCAAGTAAATATGGCTACAATGAGATCTCAAAAAAAAAAAAAAGGCTACAATGAACCTTTCTTCGGATGGTTTTAATCAGTTAGAGAATACATTATCCTATTTATATTTGAATTCGTTTGGAACTCCAATGCGGGGATAGCTCAGTTGGGAGAGCGTCAGACTGAAGATCTGAAGGTCGCGTGTTCGATCCACGCTCACCGCAATGTGTTCTTATTTTTTTGTGTGATGTATGGTGTCACACTTCTTTCCGGCACAGAAACGTCCAACATTTTAATCTTTTCCTTTTATTACTAACACATATATGTTCACCGTTTGTCAAACTGTTGAATCATGGCTTACCTATGCTCTGATTTATCATTTTTATCTCCGGCAGAATAAATCGTTCATGTCTGATACCCAGGAACCAGAACAGAGGTTAATATGCCCAGCAGATCGAGGATAGACAAATTAACTGTCCGTAAAGGTAGATCTTGACGCAAAAAAGGCAAATGAAATTAAAAACCTGCAAGATCACGCTCTTTTCATTTGTTTATTTATCAGATGTACTATTTGTTTGCTCAGCCTGGTACAGAATTAGATCCTGCAGGCCAACCACATCGAAAAGGAATTTTAACAGCCGCCAGATCACACTAGCAACTCTGCACCTGAGCCAAAACAATACCACAGCGTGGCCATGTCATGCGCCTGCCAACGCCACTTCACAGCAGTGTTACATTTCCGCAACAACTCGGTTTCTCATCATCATATCATAATCAATCATCATATCATAATCAACGCAACGTTGACAATTGAAACCGATACATATGCTCCTAAGCTACCCGTTGTGTTTCAGCACAAGCTGATTCGTCAAGTTCAGAGATGCATGAGGATGGCTGCCCATCTGCTGCTGAAACACATCTCTACTTCCTTTTCGGAGGCTTGGCTGCAGAACCTCCTCCTGTCACTTGGGTTGGTGCAGATTTCGTGCGAGCTGTTTAATAAACATGGTTCTCATCAGCATCATGATATCATTCATATCATGCATAGCCATACGTTTAGAGCATCAATCAGCTAACAGGAAATTCAATTAGACACTAGGTAATGTTTAAAGATTCAAGTGATTCGAATATGCCACCTGGAGGTTTCAGAGAAGATTCCCTTGGTTTTGGTTTGGAGTTTGCTGGCTGCCCATTCTTTGTGAGGAAAATTCTCGCTATCCTTGATGAAGTTTTTTGCCTGTGATTGCAGAGGATGGCAGGATTCATTACCGAGAAAGAGAAAAGATAATATTCGATTGATGCATATGTTGCGGAATGACAATCGCAAGCCGTGCAAATTCTGTTTGTGGCGTGAAGCTGGTATGGAAGAAGAGACATCGGTAGTGACATACGTTCGTTCCGCTGTTGTCTCTGAAGCTGTGCCAACTGAATACTCAGTTCCTGCGACTGAGCAGCCATCATCAGATAAGTTATCTTCGCATTCAGCTTCACCTGATCCCCCAGCCCCTACATCAGCAGATTCAGTGTCTGATTTCAGTGACCCTTCAGTAATTTTGAGGATCTGATGAAACTCTCACCAGAACAGTCATTTACCTGATGATTGCTGGGTCTGTTGGCTAACATCATTTCTCTCTGTTATTGAACTTGAATATTTAGCTTTGTCCTTGAGAAGTTGAAGCTGCTCGATTTCCATATCTTTCCGTGATATTGTGTCTTTCAAATATGAAACCTGCACACAAAAGCGATAACACTACTGAAATCGAGATAGAGAATGCTAGTGAAAAACGAGTAAGGGTATCTGCAGGTGATATCAGATCTAAATCATAATTTTAGCAATCAATGATCACAATATAATGGATTTCATTCACCCCTATAAAGCCAAACGATTGATTCATTCTTTTCCCACAGAAGCTAATTTGAGGTGGTACCTGATGAAAACTCACCCTTTAAAGACCATCATAAGTCTGTATAAAGCTTACTAATGCTGATCACTTAATGTTGACAACTAAAGCAAAAGAAAAAACTCGACCTGCGGGGGGTATGACGGCCCCCGGGCATTTTTTAAGGAGAATGATCTTCTCACACAGATCGAGAAAACCCCCGAACCCCCCTCCGCACCCGTACACAGGGACTCAGCTAGCCGGTGAGAATCGGCGCGAGTTCTTAACCTGAGCTTTGGCGTGCGGAGGAGCGAGGGGATTTTTTTTCTCGCACTGCAGCACGCGCTACAGTGCCGTGCGTCACCCAGGCTTCGAACCCGGGCGGGAGCGCTGCAGGCCAGTGGCCTTTGCCACTGCGCCGCGCGCCCCTCCGCCAACTAAAGCAAAAGAAGAAGACGAATACTTCGGAACTATTAAGATTCAAGAGGCTGAAGTGTCAAAACTGTTCTAGTAGCTCTTTAATATCTTTGCCCTCTTTGTTACTTCTTGCAGCACCTAATTCAACTCCAGAAACCCTCTCAGCGAATTTTAAAGTGCTTATTGTTTCTGAATATGATTCAACATCGGGATTTACTTGAACAAACATAAGTGTCTTTGCTTGTCCACCTGCAATGCAAGAAAAGAGAAAAATTAGCACAAGTACTCTGCACGCATCTGAACACTAGCGACAACTATAGATTACCTAAAGAACTCTGAAGAACTTGAGTCAACTTGCTGTTTCTGTATGGAACATGAGCATTTTTCTGTGCCAAAGCAAAAATCACATCACCGAGAGCAGAAAGTGATTTGTTAATATGCTGCGCTTCTTTTAATCTGTCTCCTGTAGCTTCAGAACGCTCAACTCTTTCACTCCCAGCCAGATCAATCAGATGTAGACATCCTCGAGACGTAGACCCATTTTTCAAATCCAACCCTCTAACATGCACAGTTAAAATACTGCATGCAAAGAAAACCTTCAGAATAATAGTGGCAAGATTTATATGGAATAACTCCAGCATCAGATTTTTACAGTATGTACCTGTGAGACCGGCTACTCCTTTCATTTAGGGCTGTTGATCCAACTGCCCTATTTCTCTGTCCAATTTCCATCAACTCTAGCACATCTGAAGTCGATTCGACCGGGTGTAGGCTCGCATCAGGGACGACAAGCCCATTAGGCTGAGAAGTACTCCAAATTCCAAGTGTTTCTTTATGTCAGGAATAACAAATTAGTTTTTTAGTGCATGTCTGATAGTAGACACTAAAATGCATCCAGAAAAGGCATGCTATTTGAAACTAAAACAATTTATTGTTAGTCGGGAAAGGATATCTTTTCTGCACAATATCATTTGATAGAAGATCCCGCACTTGCTCGTTGTATATCTCAACCATCTGAACTCCCACCTCATATGAGAAAGCATTTCTTCTTCTTAGAGAGATGTCAAACAAGTCATTTAAAGCTCGATAGTTAACACCCCAATCCTCTTTTGATGTGCCTGGTCCACTCTGGAAGAAAAGTGGTAGCAAGCACCAGTTAGTCATACTCCTAGCAATGCTATGAGTTAAACCTTTGTTATCTTGAATTAATTCAGGAGAGTTAATAACTGAATACCATGGTGTAAGTCTTTCCAGAACCAGTCTGGCCATATGCAAAAATGCACACATTGAACCCGTCAAGAACTGATCTAATCAAAGGCTGGATATCGGAGAAAACTTCAGCTGCAAATTAGGCACGAATAATTGGTGAGAAATATTCAATAATACACTGAATATTTTTTTATCTATAGACTATAGATTGAACCCTTAACGTATTTAAGATATACCTTGAGAAGCACGGGTACTAAACACCTTGTTAAACCTGAACATTCGATGTCCCTCCTTCCCTTGCTTGGAGGGATTTGAAATGAGAATCTCACCATTTTCCCCAATATAATCAACTGCAGTTGCTTTCCCATCTTGACCAGGAAGAAATGGCCTGACACGACAGTAGACTCTGATATTGCCTGATAACAAAGATTAGAGTAGAAAGGAAAACCTTAAACAGCCATAAAACATTGATCTGAATGTAAATTCATACTTGTGCAGGAAAATACCTTTTAGCTCCTGTACTTCATTAAATAGCTTCTGATTTTCAGCAAGAACCTTATGGTAATTTTCAGCAGCGTTTACTAAACCGTTTAACTCATGCCCTAAACAAGTTAACAAATGTGAGCAGGAAAAATGAATTAGCAGTGAAACAGCACGAATATGCAAGCACAATGCCACTACACAAATCACAACTACCCGCATACCAATGTTAGATATTTCATCCCTCCAATTCATTTGAAGGGCGAACATTTCCTGCTTGATGGACTGAGATGATATCCTTATGTCCTAACATAGTTGAATAATAAAAAGGGTAAGTAACATAACTAAAACTATAGGACAATGAATTTCGAAAATGCAAAGATAAATAAACCTTGATGGTTAATTTTTGGTTATCCATAAAACTCTGGAAAACATTTGCCTTCCGGCTCCAAAGTTGCGATTTTAGATGGGAAGCAGACTCAATCTCTTCAACTTTCTTTTGTGATTGCATTAGGAGAAACTCAGCCTCCTTAACTCTATTGGCCAAGTGTTCCTCCATCTGTCTAGCTTCTTTTTCCGTTTGCTTGCGGTATTCTTCATGCATCCTACTAATGACCTGTATTTCTTGCTGAAGGGTGGCGATTCTACTCTCTGCATTCTCCTTTTCCCGCATCAGCCGAACCATGTCTTGCTCGCCTAGTTTTCGTTTCTCATCAATTTTTGATTTTTCTACCTGTAAGAATAAATATAAAGAACTTTATGATTTGTTCATCCTAAGTCCTAACTATGACAGCTAAATTTTGTACATAAACTCATAAGAGATCCTGTATTCATACAGTCCAAACACAATACAGTCAATAGTTGTTTAAAATATTTTTCCCCTGAAAATACATACTGAAGCAAGTAACATTATTAAAGAAGGCAGGAGAGGACATTTCAATACCTCAACTAGCTCAAGCCGATTTATTGTCATCTGAAGAAGGAGCCATACAAGTCAATATCGAAAGGTAGTAGATTCCTGTGAGAATTTCAGACCATCAATAAATGGGATAGTTACCTCATTTTCTTCATTTGTTCCATTTACTAATGTTTCGAGAGCTTTGATTTTTGAACGATACTTGTCTTCTCGAGTCTTGATGACGTTATTTTGCTGTGAAAAGAAGTGATGTCTTTCAGGAGTTGAATTTAAATGACGGGAAATGATAATTCAGAACAAATACCAAGCTTACATTCCTAATATGATCTGCCTGGATAGAAAATCGATGTTCTATCTCTTGAACAACATTTCGCAACAAGTAAACAACACGCTGAGACAAGAACAGTAGGCTGAAGTTAGTCATTGGTAACCAAGGATAAAAAGAATGCATTCCACACATGATGTTATTGAAAAATCTTGAAAATAAACTCACATGTGGTATTTCTCCTCTTTTCCTCTCAATGCTCTCATCTAGAATGCCATTAACAACTCTAAGAAGTGATTGAGTAGGGGCATTCTGCGAGAAGATGGTTACGTTAAATAAGGTCCAGATACAAGAACGGAAAAAACGTGATATGATGTTTTGTTATAAATTACCTCTAGACTGCTTGAATGCAACATCTCTGAAATTTTGGCAGCAGAAAGATCGGTGTAGGAGCCCCGCTTAGCTTGGAACACATCATGGACCTTTTGCCCTGCAAAAGTAAAGTGAGTATGATCATATGTTACCACAAAGTTAACTTGAAGAGAGCAAACAAAACCTGGCCATGTGAATTTTACTTGTATTATAAAAATTATAAGATACTATGGAGATGAAACCTTAATAACACATGAAATGTCACATATGCTAGAGGTACAAATTACCTGACTGTATAAAGTTGGGAAAATAAAATTTTATAACATATAAGTAAAGTTAAACCAGCTGATTTGTTTAAACTCTAAAGAAACAACAATTAGAGCGTACCTGAATGAGGGGTACTTCTTTGCTGAGACATGGAATCCCCTCGAAGTTCCAGTCTCCTTCTAAGGGGAGTCTTAACAGCATTGTTTGAAATGTTTTGACCTGATCCATTAGTCACATTATACTTTAGAGCCAATAGACACTCCACTACAGAAGATACTGAGCCCTGTAATCATCAAACGGACAAGAGTTACAAACATGACAGGCAGAACCACAGAATCAATTGATAACTTTGAAGCGACTTTGAATCAAAATGTTTGAGGCACAGATAAATCCTTTAAAGGCAGTAGAATTTATGTTGCCTTTAGATACCTCCCTGGGACCATAAACGAACTCAAACGATTAAGACTAGTAAGTATCTGAGAAACGAGGCAGATTTTGGTATGGAGGAATTGAGTATATGCTCTATCTAGTGAAACTTTACATATCCAAGTAAATCTTTTATGTCAACTTTCTTCGTATGCTTGATAGAATTCTAAAGTACAGTTGTAATTCTAAGAGCACTCTGCGTTCCCATATTCTTTACATTGCAACACTTTTCAACCTTTCCGACAGCAAGCAAGGTAACAGCTGCTTTGCAATCAATCGTAATAGAGCTTACTGCTTACTGGGACAACTCATATATAGGTGTGACTGAATAGATCATCTCCATACTGACATTGAGAACATTAACACAGTGGCATGTGAGTGTGAGTTTGTGCGCGGTTCAGTGGCATGTGTGTGTACTTGGGGTCTCTTTGTACCCCACCCCTTATATGCAGTTTTCCTGCATGTTCGAGATAAAGAACATCATCGCAATGTGACTAATGGTAAGGTACATCTACCCATCCATGCTAACTATTATTACCGTACACCTTGAAAAGGATATTAGAGCACCATTTAGCTGGAACGATACGCATACTGGCAGGTACACGGACAGCTACATGACAGGAGTAACCTCACCTCCTCCAGATCCTTCACACTGAATCCTGGCAGCCCCATCTCCGCGACAACAGAGAGGAACTTCTTCACATTCGATCGCTGGTCTGACGCAAAACCACCCCACATTCCCTGCGAAAATGCCCTGCGATTAGATCACAAAGAGGAACATGCACCAAAAGGTCTGGTATCTCTGATCTAAGTGAACTCACCTCCTGAACACCAGGCATGAGCTTATCCGCAATGTAGCATAGTGCCGTGCCATCGATGAGGTACTCCCGTAGCTCCTCGTCTGAAGAATCCAATGGCAAGTCGAAATCCGGCAGTAATCCGCCGAGCCAGTCTATCACCTCGGCACGCCGATTAGCTACAAATGTTCAGTCACCAAATAAAACAGGCATGAGAATGTGTACACAATGGATACCTCAAAACAGAATAATAGAAACAATATCGTATTTTGTCCTCCCATGCAAAAAATCTGGAAAGTAACTGCTCAAGCAAAACAGGCGCATCGCACTGAATTGTTAAAATAGGCATCCAGGACGCCTATCCATCTAAAAAATGGGCAAATTCAACTCTTGTAGCTTCAAACCAGGAGTTTGACAAGAGCTGAATCTTACCCCAGCTAGACATTTTACTAGATGTTCAACACCATAGTCATAAAACCTGCTAAAGATCCAAACTTTGAGCTCGGGAGCTTGAATTGAACCATTCCCACAGAGAATATAAATAGGAAGCGGTCAGATCGACCGCCTCACCTGCGTTGAACTCATCGTACTCGCCGTCCACGTTCCCCATCTCTCACCACCGGGTCTAGAGCATGCACGGAGCTGAAATCAGGGCCCAGATCGAGCCCTCCGGCGTGGCAGCGGGGACGCGAGCTCGGATTCGGCCGAATCGAGCGGCCTGGAGAGCAATGCGGGTGGCGGATCGGCGTGACCTCTGGGGCTTTGGCCTGGGTTCCTGGCCTCTCTACCGCTCTACCCTTCGTCCTCGTCGTGCTGGATGGAGCGCTGCCCTCTGGCTCAGCAGCTTCCCTGTCGTCTTGTTCCTTCTCCGCTTCACTGGTCATCCCCGGTTAGTTGGGTTTTGATTTTGTTTTCGCTTGTGCGTGAAGGCCGGTGTAAATGTGTAATTAGTACGGTACTATGCTGTCCCATCCCCGCCTTAACTCGCGTCACCTTACCGTTAGTGCGGTAATCATAGGTTTGTTTGCTGTTAAACGCCTTATTTTTTGAACTCTGTAGCGGCCTGATACTCAACTCCTGTTAGAACTTGATTTTTTTTCTGTGATTAATTTGTGTGCTTGATCATTTTTTGTTTAAATAATTTTATTTCATAGCATGGCTCGTGAATCAGCATGCTGTGTACCATGGGAATTGGTTTCTCAATCATGTTACATTCATCATTTTGATATGTTTTATTGTATGTAAAATGTGTATGCTGTTGGTTTTAATATTTTGGTCCCAATGCGTACACTCATGAGGTTAGGATCTTATGCGTGTGTTGCATTCGAAAGATCTGTGTAGCTCTATTAGTCTATTGCCAATGTCAGCAACGATATCAACCTGCCTACCAGCAGCAGATGAATGCTGAGCACATGCTACTCGAGTGGGCTAGCTTGGCTACAAGGGCACAATCGCACCAGATCTAAGATCCAGCATTGTAATGTGTACAAAAAGAGAGAGAGGGCAAAAAGGACCGAGCAAACGAAAGGGAAAACATAATTATCGCCTTAAGAAAGGCGAAGCGGTTGTTTGGACTCGCAAACGCTCACTAGTACCATACGTCGTTAATCGCGCATCGATCTAAACTGCCACGGGGAAAAGCAGAAGAAACGGAGCATGCTTGCAGTCCGTCCTGCATCAGAACGGCAAAGGCGCGACGGGAGGCTTTTATAAAGCTTTTCCTGGTGCTCCGAGCAGCTCCAAAAGCACGAGCCCGAGCCGAGACCACCAGTGCTGCTGCTCCAGACAAACGTGGAGGCACGCGTCGCGTAGCAGCAGTATGGCCATGCGTTTGCCGTGGTCACAAGATATTTCTTTCTGCCCCGGTTGGTGGCCGGCACGTCAGTGGAAGACGAGCGCGGTGTGGAAGGACGCACGGCGTCAGGACGAGCCGGTGGCGTCGGTCACGTTCCCGCCGCGGCTGCATCGTTCCTGCCTCACAGTCACATTCTTCGACGACGTGGTTGTTCACGCAGCTCCGGCTGCAGGTCAGCTGTGCCCGTCCTCCGGCTGGCAAGTCCGCCTGCTTGGTCACAGCACAGGACCTCGAGCTAGCCTTTCTCATTTTTGTGGCAAATGGAGGGCTCGCATCAACTTTTCAATGTGGAAAACGCTGCCCCTCCGCATCGAATGGACTGTGGATCCACAAGAAATTATAGATTGGGGTACCCAGCCCCCACCAGGACACCACCGCCCGTCCTCGATTCATCAATCCCTTCCGTGCCGTGAGGCATCGGCAATTCGGCATCCACAAGCAAGGACAGCAGCGTGACGCCTGGAGATAGCAGCGTCAGTCTGTCTGCCCAACACAGGCACGTCTTCAGTTTGTACGGTTTCTTGCCACCACGGTACTGTACCACCTTCCACTCATGCATGCAGTATCCTCACGAGTGTGTTGCACAGGAACCCCAGCCATGACCACCCTTGGGCACGCATAAAACCCATAAAGAAAAGGGCAAGGACGCAAACAAAATATATGCGGGAACAGGCATAACTGTTACAGAGAGCAATGCTCTTGTAGATATTGCTATTTCATTGTTACATGTCACAAGGAAATGATCTCATCGTCCAAGTTTGTATTTACCAAGTTATCTCATCACATGTTATTTCAGTTACCATTTAAACATCCTGTAGTATTACAGTATGTAAGAACTATTGTAGTAGTATCACGTCGGTTTCTATAGACCAACAGACTTCGCAGCATATACTCTGGGCCGTGATCGGTATCCCGCAGGAATTCTGTGCCCAGACTATATATGGTCTTGTGCCATAATCCATTTTACTGCACCTTGCAGAATGCCCCCCAAACAGGTTCCTACTTAGCAGCTAGCAGGCCTAGTGGCAGCTCCAGCAGGACCAGCTTGTTGTAAAAGCTGCATGTATAAACATACGTAAATACACTATGAAATACAATTCTCATAAGTCATGACTCATACGCAAGTTACTGAACAATGGATGAGATTGTAGGGAAAGATTACCTGGAAATAGGCCTCGAGTTTCTGCCTCAGGGCAGTATGCTCCCTCTTCACTTTCTGGAACGATTTCATGCAACTGCAAACCAAAATCGACACCAGTGTAAATGACGGTTGTTGTCATTGCAGGTGACCAATATATTATGCACTTTGATTTTAGAAAGATGGACATGCAAGAATACTTTTCGCATGTCCAAACAAACAGAAAAGTGGTAGCATTGATGGAAACTTTATCAAACAAATCAAAAGAAACATTTCTTGAAATGAGAAACAACGGTCCGAAAGAAATAAGCATCAATATGGAAAGGAGGGAGAGACCCGTCAGAGCTTCCTTGCCCACAGTACTCTCTGAATGACATGCACTCACTCTTCATCCTTGAAGCGCCAATGCTGCATCAAATTGTGTAATGTTAACCACATATGAACTATACACAAACTATGACAATACAGGGGAGCAGGCAATGATAAGAACTGCATGCATTTGTTATAAAAGACGGCGTCAGTTTCGCAGGATATTCAGTTAAATTCTAAGTGTTGCTGGTTCTCATGATTTATGAAACAAGATAAAGGTCTGCAGTATTGCTGTCGCACAGTTTGAATCTTGTGTAATTGAACAATCATGCCAGATGCAACTCGAAAGATACCTGGAACAGCTGCCTTTGAGTTGCTGCATGTATGTGTCCCACCTGTTGAAATCTTTGGGATATTTCTCGCTGCAGTGACACAATTTTAATTAGTCAAGTTCAACACCACTTGCATTGTTATATTTTCTAAATCAAAATCACTTCTCTCTGGGCTACAATGTTTCCGACTTACAGAGCTTGCTCGATGTTTGATATTAGCCTGGCTGAGTCCTTGAAAAACAAAGTAACGACCTCTTCTGCAAAATTAGGACTAGCTTCATCCTGCAAGTCTTCCACCTGACAAAATTGCTCATCCAGGTACCCCTGTCAATATAATACAACATAGCAAGATCAGCATATGTATCAAAGAAAAACTTGACAACTCTAGAGCAGTAGCTGGTGTGGATGGGATCAAAAGTGTATCTGAATAAACATATGGCATAGTATTGAGTCAAAAAAACATATGGCATAGTATGATCATACTTGTAATGTCACTGAGAAAAAAGTAAGATATGTTACTGATTAGATATTTCTGCAGAGCATAGTACATGCCTGATCAAAGAGACTCTTTTTCATTGATGCTGCTTGGCGTCTCAAATTAGAATAATCCATTGTATCAATGAACTAGGTAAAAGGTGGTAAAGAGCAAGTGATACAAACAGGAGCACACTGCACGAGTCAATACAATAACAGGTGGGAACTACAGATATAGAAAGTCGAACGTGCGGTATGCTTTATATAGCTGAGGAGGCTGTCTATTCTCCCACCCAACATAAGTAAAACTCCAGATATCTCAATTTCTGGATAGCTAAGGTAGGCATCTCGCATGCGCAGGTGATTTGATTGCCACGGTGTGCACAAGCTGTCCACATTTTGGAGAGTGACTTGAACAGATGCGGATTCTTGTAGCCTGTCCACATTTTTTCTCTCAAATGCGCTGGCGAACTGTGTTTCATTGTATTAGGACAGATGCAAACATGAACCGATTAACAAATTCACACAAGCAACGCCACAAACGAAGAGAAGGCAACAAAACATGCACACTCCGCATTCCTCCTACAACATGCACACTCCACAAAACATTGCTAAGAATGACTGCAACGGTGCAACCAGCTCATGTCGGTGCGAGTGCGTGCAGCCCATTAGCTCTCACTAGCATCCACAGGCTAACTTCAACAGATCAACAGTTCAAGTTTTATCCACCACCCACCTATTACAGAGTAAGAGGTATACGTAGATAGCAGTTTGTTTTAAGTCATGGGTAGCCTGGTATCCTGCAATTTAGTTATGCTGAAGTCCCCCGAACTGCAAGAAAAAAAGGCTAAACTATTTAAGCTTTTCATTGCGACCAACAAGCACAGATAAGACAACTACGTAGATGGCAGCCTAACTCCTTACAGGCACTTCAAAAGTTTAGCACTAGCACTAAGCACTCTGTAGGGAGCATGGAAGTTAGCATGTGGCAGCACCTTTTCAGGCTATCGGGATCCTTCTAGGTTTCATCCCCAGCCTACCACGACTTGCATGGGATTGAAAGGCTTTGTTGTTGTTGAAATTCGTAGCTTATGCAGAAAACGAGCACAACTAGACTCTCCGTGGAGATCTAAAACCATAAGGGTTTGCCAGACATCAACAAGTTGAGGCTTTTTTTTTAATTCATAGACACTGGGTACTGCATTTAACAAAGTTCAAACCATATAACATTGAAATCAGGTTACTTAGCATCACTGTAGGCTACTTTGCGGGTAAAAGAATCCTACTGTTTGCTTTTAATGAAAAGTTATCCTACGATACACAAGAAATTCTTGAGGGAAACTTGCAGAAAAGGATGTAGTAAAGACAAAGGGGAAGATAGAACAAGATATCTTTTTGTGCCCCTCAAAGTTCAAACATAATGTGGTGATAAAATCTGGGAGAACGATGGAGAATTAGAATAGACCCCCAAGATGCTAACTTTGAGCCTCAGCCAAAAAAAGGTAGGACAAAGAAACAGACCTCAACAGCTTGATCCAATTGTCACAAACAAAGGTTCTCTCACCGCATTGGACCACGTGGCAAAACCAACAAGCTTTTGAAAAAGCGGGTAAAAGAGATTCATTCAATGATTGATCCGATGATTGCTCTTCAGCCAGAGTCGACGTCACAACTTGATAAGAGAATATGGCATATATCAGAAATTCGAAACAAACAAAAAGATTATTCAGTGAATGGATATTGGCAAAAGCAAATTCTGGATGTGTCAAGCATCATTGCCATGGCCACATATGGCTGTTCAAACATTGTCTACATGCAAGCTATGCAGTCAGTACCTCAACTGAATGGTGCTTAAATTTACAAGTTCCGCGCATGATACATTTTTCTCCATTTATCCAGTGAGTGATATTATGACAACATCATTCCCTTGAAAAAAAAGTCCATTTTCATAGCAGTACTCATATTGAACAAGCATCACATTCTCATACTTTTACAATCAACCACAACAACAGATACCAATCATTGTGTGATAAAAGTACAGTGGAATTGTATCTGCTCAAAAAAATACTAAGGTGTAATTCACTATATTTAGTCCCAGCAATAGCTTCACAACTAAAGATGGGGGTAGTCTAACTGATGGTAACCTGCAAGTCAAAGATGCATTTCGGTGACTACACCGTATCTAATTCTCATCCATGAGTAGCAACTTTTTCTTATGTGCAATAAGAACAGAAAGTGTGGTTATTCTAATTATCACAAAAAATTACCAGAGACGTGTATGTGACCGTGTACATCTTGCTCATTTTCTCATACATTAAACTTCGATCGAAACAATATAAAGATAGCTAACTCGACCCTTTTTATCAAGCATAAAGATGGCCCGAGACTCCGAGTGCATATTTAAGCATCATGACAAAGTTACTAATTTTGTTTTCCAAACCTAGAGCATTAAAGCTGAATTTTGCATCTGCCATAGCATTTTGAGCTTCCAGCATGATTTTAGTTTGTAAATGGGAAATATAAATAGTGAATTTCAATACTTTTATGCATGACATGCATCTGCTTCCACGTATCAAGGTTACCCGTGTGACTGGTTTGTGCGTGACCACGTTGTCGGCACGCCACAATCTCTTTATAGCATCCCTGCTCACTTTCCACAATCAAAAAGTAGCATGCAGATAAGACAACATGAACTGGATGCGAGCAACAGTACCTCCAAAAGGCTCACTATGGACTTATCATCTATGTTGCTCCAACGAGAAACCTAGATGCTTTCTAAGTTCTGTTTTGCCTGTATGTTCCATCAGTTTTCAGCACATTAGAAGGTTTCTGTTCTCAGCTAGAAAGCGCCAACTTGTCCAATTGTCCCCAGCTTTCATAAACTTGCAAAAGTAAAACTATTTCATTGCGTTGGCTCGAGAAGTAAGGCTGTAATGGGGACCACTAAACCACAAACAAACCACCGCCAAGTTTGGTGATGTATAACAGACCTCGAACACATGTCGCAGAAAGCAAGTAGATTCCACATGATCTTCAACAGTTCAGCATCTCACTCACTGGAAGGCAGTAGGCACACGATCAGATTTAGAAGCCTATACAAGCAAGTCATTCCTATCTATTCACGAAGTTTAACCACCACTTAAGTTGGATCGATCTTTTTTCATCCCAGTACTGAAAATAAAGATCACACGGTTTTACCGTCTTGTTCCCTAGATTGATTTGATGTCACGCAAGCAAGGACCGATTCACGGTTTTTAGCGGAAAAAAAACAGAACCGGACGAAAACGGGATGAAAAAAAGGGTACCCGGGATCGGAAACGGATTAGCACTTTTCCGTCCGTTTCACCGGTATCCCGCTTTCAACGGGAAAACTCCCGAATTTTTTCCGGTATGAATCCCGTTTAGCACTTTGGCGCAACATGCCTTGGCCCAAAGCTGCGCGAGCCAGCGACCCGGCTTACGGACAGCTTCCTCCTCCCCTCAATTTATCAAGGATGCATGTGCTCGGATGTTGCTAGCTCGGCGAGGTGGTACTTTTTTTTTTTTTTGAGAAAAGCGTTGGATTTTTATTAAATATAAGATAATTTTGCATCCAGCCCCTTGCAAAGGAGTCCCCAAATCAAAAGAAAATTACATTGAAGTCCTTGTAAGAAGCTCCTGGAGGTCGCCGTTTCTGTCGACCAGAATCGTCACTGCTCGTCTCTTCTCCGATGCCAGCACCAAAGAAGCATGCCGAGGAGGAAGCTCAAAGCCGACACCCCAACTGACGACGCCGCATCAAATTTGAACGCCAGCAATAGCACGATCATCAACTGATCGTACCGTGAAACGATGAACGCACCGGCAAATAGCCCGCTCTTGGCCGCATCATCGTCACGCAGACCGGGATCAGACGCCAATCCGGCGAGGTGGTACTAATGCGGCAATGCCAGGGTGTCTGATGCAATGGCAGGTGGAGTTATGGGCCAATTTTCTTCACTGCTAGCATCACGTGTAGAGGTGCCCAGTAGTTGTGGAGTCCAGACAGCATGCATTTGGGCATTTGTTTGCTTGTAGTTATTATTTTTTTCAAGTTCTACAATTTCTTTTGCCATGTAGTGATAACAAAAATATTTCCTTTGTATTAAAAAATTATAAGGCTGGTTTCCATAACGAAGTGTTAAAAAATACTATGTTCCCGACCTTTAAACCGGTTACCGACCGATACCGATATGTTTCCGCCCGTATTAGTTCGTTTTCGAGTGACCGAAATTTTCCGATTGTTTCCGTTATCGGCTTTCCCGTTTTCGTTTCCGTCCGGTGGTGTAAATGTGAAAGTGAAAACGGTTGGAGCATTTTCCGACCGTTTCTGTCCGTTTTCACCCCTAACGGGGGGGTGCGGGCTAGGAAAGGGCCATTACCAACCAATCTAGAGCTGAGAGAAGGACGAGTCGATTCCCCGATAGCAACCTTCACGGCCGCAGTTGGCGCGCATCCGCGTCCGGATGAGCGCGCCGAGCCGGAGCTCAGCCACGGGTTTCGCATCGGGGGATGCCGAACGGGTAAGTAAAACGACGGCGAAAAGGCGCGCGGAAAAATGGCGACGGGAGCGCAAGGCGACGTCAGTGCAGGACCCGAAAAGAGGGTGGAGTGATGTGAGGTGCTGGTTAGTTTACCTTGTGCGGCGCTGCCGGCAGGACGAACTGGATGACGGCGGCGGTCCGGCGGACGATCTCGGGACTTGTGCCGGTGCCGGCGCACGGCCGCGGGGAGACGGGAGGGAGACGGGTCGGTGGTGTGTGTTACTGTGTGGGCTTCTCTTTCCTTTTTGAGGGGTATCGTGTGGGCTTATCTGGGCCAAGCCCAGATAAGTTAGGCGCTGATTGGCCCAGAAGAAAAAACAGCCCAACGAGTTAGGTATGAGTGCTGTGTCTCACTGTGTTTGTCGATTCTTCTCTCTTTTTGGCGGGGCAATTTGGAAACCTGATAAACAAATTTTGTGCCTATCAAAAAAAAAAAATTTTGTGACTGTAATCATCAATCAAGAATATGATTTGTTAACTTTTTTTTTTTTTGGACTGGGTGACGTCACCCTACGCGCACGCCCGCAGACGCGCTCTGTTCGGCCGTCGCGACTGTTGTAATAACGCTATCGACGGGAGAGAACAACAACAAAAGTAGACAAGAGGCGAGACACAATGTAGGGTGGAGCCTTCTCTTTATTATTCTGAATAAACTTGTGTAATTACATCATGGGGTGCTCCACTATTTATACTCGGGGTAGGGGGTCTCCTTTCCTACTAGGAGAGAGAGTCCTTTGGTAAATTGCCCACATACGGAGTAGGACTAGGATAGGTTCTCCTGGAACTTCCTTTCCTCCTACAACAAGTATTATTATTATAACACTCCCCCTTGGGCATTTTACGACGACACACATGTCTCATTAAAAACTCCTTCATAAAAACCCAGTGGGAAAAATGGAGAAAAGAGTACATGGTACCGTTGCTTCATATTGCACACAATGCCTCGTTAAAAACCTCTTCTTTTGAGAAACCTTCAGGTAAAAACTTAAATGAGAGAAAAAGAGTACAATGCTATATCCTTCTAGAATTTACTATATATTGTCTTCTTGACTATAGTGTTAGGATTTATGTGTTCAAGAGAATTCTCCCCCTGATTTGCACACATCTTTAAGTCTCCTCATTCCTATACCATGCCTATGCTTTTCAAAAGATTTAGCAGGTAGGGCCTTAGTGAACATATCTGCAAGATTATCACATGAGCGAACATGAGTCACCATAATTTCTTCATTCTCTTGCATTTCATGCGTGAAGAAGAATTTAGGTGTAATGTGCTTCGTGACCTTAGACTTAATATATCCCTTTTGTATTTGTGCAATACAAGCTGCATTATCTTCATAGATAATGGTAGGAATTTTACTCACTTCAATTCCACATGTATTCAGTACATGGTGAGTAATTCTTCTTAACCAAGTACATTCTTTAGATGCCTCATACAAGGCAATAATCTCTGAGTGATTTGTTGATGTAGCCACCATCGTCTGCTTCGTAGATCTCCAAGAAATTGCAGTTCCACTACAGAGAAACACATAACCAGTCTGAATGATTTGTGTGGATCCGACATGTACCCAGCATCTGTATATCCTTTTAGGATTACATTTCCTTTCTTTTGGAAGAACAACCCCATATCTTCTGTTTCTCTAAGGTATCTGAGGATATGCTTAATGCCATTCCAATGTCTTCTTGTTGGAGCTGCACTAAATCTTGCTAGTAGATTAACAGCAAAGGCAATATCGGGTCTTGTACCATTTGCTACATACATCAACGCTCCGATAGCACTTAGGTAGGGATATTCAGGTCCCAATACTTCCTCATGTTCCTCTTTTGGTCTAAATGGGTCGGTCTCTACATCGAGTGACCTCACAACCATAGGGGTTCTGAGTGGGTATCCACTACTCATACTAAACTTCTCTAATACCTTCTTGGTATAGTTCGACTGGTGCATTAGTATACCTTCTGGGTATGCACTAGCTGCAAGCCTAGGCAGAATGTAGTCTTTCCTAAATCCTTCATTTCAAATTCAGATTTCAGGAATGAACTAGCTTCCTCGATATCTTGTGTCGTTCCAATGATATTTAGATCATCGACATAGATGGATATTATACAATATCCCATCTCTGATTTTCTAATGAATACATAAGGACAGTCTTCATTCTTCAGGAATCCTTTCTTCAGTAAAAACTCAGTAAGCCTATTATACCACATTCTTCCAGATTGCTTTAAGCCATATAGTGATCTTTGCAGCTTCACACTATATAAGTTGCGTTCTTCTTCATTTGGGACTTTAATTCCTTCTCGAACCTTCATGTGGATTTCAGTATCTAATGACCCATACAGGTACGCTGTCACAACATCCATCAATTTCATCTGCAATTCCATATTTACTGCTAGAGAGATCAAGTACCGGAATGTGGTTCCATCCATTACAGGTGAGTATGTGATATCGAAATCGATACCTGGTCTCTGCGTGAAACCTTGAGCTACTAATCTCGCTTTGTATCTTACGACCTCATTCTTTTCGTTTCTCTTCCGGACGAATACCCATTTGTATCCTACGGGATACATTCTTTCAGGGGTGAGGTAGACTGGTCCGAAGACTTGTCTTTTGTTAAGCGAGTTTAGTTCTGCAGTGATTGCTTCTCTCCACTTTGGCCAATCAGAACGCTGCTTGCATTCTTTCATTGATTTGGATTCTTCAACCTCATCAATGATGTGGGCAATCTTTTCTGCAAAATATATATCGACATTCTGTGCTCTTCTATCATACTTTTCTCCTGTCTCAACATAGTGTGTTGAGTTCTCCATGATTCTTTCGTCATGGTCCAGATCATCACTTATAGGTATGTTCAGATCTGGAATATCCGGTTTCGGTACTTCGTGTACACTCATTTCACCATTCACGGGATTCTCATTAGTACCAAGCTTACGCTTACGCTCCATCGGACGTCTCCTAGGAGCCTTAGCTTGTGCTTGTACTTTGGGTTTCTTCGATACCCTTGTAACCGGTTCACTCCCCCTCTTCCTAGCATTTCTAGCTAGTGAGGTAGTGGCTCTAGTTTGGAATTCCATTTGAGCTCCCACTTCATGGGGTATTTCAATTCTTTCCGGTGCATTTACTGCTGGTATATGAGATTTCATAATTCCCTGTGTGTTGGTGAATGTCTCTGGCAGTTCATTAGCAATCCTCTGCAAGTGGATGATATTCTGAACTTCTTGGTCAGTTTCTTTAGTGCGAGGATCCATTCCATGGATTCCAGGAGTTTCCCACTCTATTTCTCGGCATTCTTTCTTAAGGTACAATCCTCTCCCTAATGCCGGGAAATGGTCTTCATTGAAGATACTATCAGCATATCGAGCCGTATGCAAGTCTCCAGTGAGAGGCTCAAGATATTTTATGATCGATGGGCTCTCAAAACCCACATAAACTCCAAGTTTACGTTGAGCTCCCATTTATGATCGCTGAGGTGGTGGGATAGGGACGTATACGGCACATCCAAATTTCTTTAAATGAGAGATATTCGGTATCTTCCCTTGCACTAATGCTAATGGTGATTCTTCAACTTTAGCAGATGGTCTAAGTCGTATGAGAGCAGCAGCGTGTAGCATAGCATGTCCCCAACAAGTGGTAGACAGCTGACTATGCAATAATAGTGGTCTTGCAATTAACTTGATCCTCTTAATTAGCGATTCTGCTAAACCATTTTGCGTATGCACATGAGGAACATAATGTTCTACCTTTATTCCCAATGACTTGCAATAATCATCAAATACCTTCGAGGTAAATTCTCCGGCATTATCCATGCGAATGGATTTAATTCTATGCTCTGGAAAATTATTCTTCAATTGAATTATTTGGGATGTAAGGCGTGCAAAAGCATGATTTCTAGTGGACAATAGACATACTTGACTCCACTTCGAGGAGGCGTCTATTAATACCATAAAGTATCTAAAAGGCCCTGAGAAGGGACTAATAGGTCCACAGATATCTCCTTGTATTCTTTCAAGGAATGGTGTATCTTCTGCATGAAGTTTTAATGTAGTGGTTCTAGTTATCAATTTCCCAGTTGCACATGCAGCGCAAAAGAAATCTTCAAGATTATTAGGAAATTGTCTCGGTTGCAATTCATGCCCACTAGAATTCTTCAAGATTCTGCCCATCATATTACTTCCTGGGTGCCCAAGTCTTTCATGCCATATTCTGTATGGTTCATGATTCTTCAAGATCACTTTAAACGCAGCTAAGCCATTCTGTGGTTTAATATAGGTGTAGTACATGCTTTCCTTAAAGGAGGGGAAACTTTCCACAATAGTTTTCTGATCTCCGTGCTTCTTAGTCATGATAAGACGTTCTTCGCCATTATCGTCATTAGTTTCTACATGAAAACCATTTGCACGGATATCTTTGAAGCTCAGCAACGTTCTAGTTGCGTCTGGATATAGTAATGCTGCTTGGATTACTAATGTCGTTCCATTAGGGAGAGTAAAGGTTGCCCTTCCGGAACCCACAATCTTTCTCCCATTTCCAATGAGAGTCGTTATTCCTTCTTCATACTTTCTGAGTGTTTGGAAATAACGTGTATCCCTAAGAACTGTGCTAGTGGTGCAACAGTCTACAAGACATAGTTCCTCTTCCATTGTACTACACTTGTAGGCAAAAACAAAGGCAAATACTTCAAGAAAAAGCCAAACAACGACAAGGTAAAAGAAAAACCAAGGCGATTATATAGACTGCAAGTTCTATATATTGAAAATGAGGTCTCTACTAGAGATTAAATTAATCCACTTAATTCATTGCAGGAATTTAAAACTAAATGCATAACTACTACTCAAACCATCTGCTAGATAGTATAATAACTAGGGAGAATTATTTCATGTCTCCATCTACATCATTCTTCATCATCTGATATGACTATCACTTCATGTTCATCGTCAGATGTATATCTGGTGTTATAGTTATCCATGTCGTTATCTTCAACATTATTGACTTCATCATCTTCTTGATATATGAATTCATCATCTTCTTGATGTGCCATATGTTCATCATCCTCATTATCTGAATATTCCATCTCATAATCTTCAAGATTTTCAAATAGAACATCGAATCGTGAGAATTCTGTTCTCTTAATCTCATGTTCAATGATATATGAGTTGAATATCTTCCTGATGTATAGAGGAGATTGGCATGTATTGGATAAATGACCAGGTAGACCACACTTTCGACATTTTATTTCATGAGGACTTTCCATGACTGCATGCAAATAGTCCCGCTTGCATGCTTCTTCAAATCTCTAGCTAGTTCTTCATACGTTGAATAATCTTAGCTAGAGAACTTATCCGATTGCACATCTTCATTAGGATTGATGGCATCTACTGTCTTCTGGATCATTTCATCTTCTGTGATGATGGTGCCACTCATCCATCTGTCATTAGCAATCCTTCTGAGTTCAACATCATAATCCTCAAACGATACAAATGTGGAATATTTCAGATTATCCCATTCACGTTGAGCTTTGGATGCTAGTACCAAGATTTCTTTTCTGTATCTTGCATAAAGCGTATCCCAAAGTGTTTCAAGATCTTCCATCGACGAGTACCAATCCTTCAGGTGAGGATCAAGTCGTAGATTGATGTATATCCTTGCTTTCACTTTTTCAGAAAGTGTAGGATGTGGACCTTCCTGTGGTGAAATCACATGCCACAATTTTTCATCTTCCAGCTCATTGCGCATTTTGATTCTCCATTCGGGGAAGTTAACACCACTTTTGTCAAGTGTGTATCCCATCTACAAGATAGACCAATGTACATAAATATTACTTCAAGTAATCTAGATTTGTAGAATGCATAAAGTAATGGATTAAAAACTCGGAGCAAGTCCTAAAACCATGTTTCTATGATTAAAGGCACTTTTAATCATATTTTAATTGCTTAAACATGATATGCATGATTTCAGATCAAGTTACAGAGTAAATATGCACAAACAGGAGGATTAAACAGCAAAAACAGCAAGCTTATATGTTTCTGACATAAAATCCCTTAAACCCAAGGTGTTATATGCAATATAACATTAATTCAGACAAATTCCATAGACTACAGGGTCTATTTTGCAATTTTTCTGGGTCAAATCGTAATTTCGGAACAATCTGGACCTTTTTGCAAAAATTTAGGACTGCGGGTTCTAATATGGAAAACTTCAAGGTCTTTTCTGCAAAAATTCAAGACTTAACCGCAATTCCTAGCTTATTCAGGGGGTATTTCGCAAAACTTCAGATTTTACCGAATTTCCTCGTATTTTCTTTTCTTTTTCTGTTTATTCCGAAACAGCCCGGCCCAGTGGGCCAGCTCAGCCCATCCCGGCCCACCCCGGCCCAGCCCACCAGGCCGGCCTGCCCGGCCGGATATAAGAGCAAGACGGATAGGGTTGAAACCCTATCCGCTCACTCCCTCCCCCACACTCCTCTTCCTCTCACCCGAGCGGCGGCGGCAGCGAACGGGCTCGTGCGACGAGCTCGCGGCGGCGGTGGCGGTGCGGCGCCATGGCTCGCGGAGGAGGGGAGCTGGGGTCCCCCGGGCGAGCTCGTGCGGAGCTCGTCGCCGGGTTGGTGGCGGCGCTCGGACCCGGTGCGGGGGTCGCGGAGGCGGTGCGGCGGCGCGCGACTTGCGGGCGCGTCGTGGTGGCGCGGGAAGGCGGCGGTAGGTGAGCGGCGAGCTCACCGCCGTCGTGCGCGAGGAGGACGAAGACCCGGGGCCCTCCTTGCGGCGGAGGGGTCCAGGACCCCAAGATCCGCCGGCCCCGAGGTCAGATCCGGTAACTTCGGGCGCGGATCCGGGCCCAGCGAGCTTGAGGCTCGCGGCGGGTCACCGCCGTCGTGCGGCGGCGTGGTGGTGGTGCGGCGACGATGCGGGCCCCGCACAGCGAGGAGACCGAGCCGAGCCGAGGTGCGGCTCGGCGCGCGGCTTCGTGCGGCGCGGTGTACAGCTCGATCCAGCGAGCATGTGCACGGCTCAGGTAAGTCGGCGGCGAGATTCGATCTTGTCGTCGATGAGCTAGGGTTAGGGTTAGGAGGTACCAGGATGTACGGGCCCACATATGCGATCGTTGGATCATCCGTTGGCTCTGCAGTTTGTACTCCGGCGAGTTCCATCAAACCGGCTAGGGTTAGGGTTAGGGTTAGGTCTAGGGTTAGATCTGCAGCCTCCCCCTCTTCCCTCTATATCAGCTGGCTGTGATGTATGCTGTGTGTACGGTAGCCTTCAAGCTACTTATGTTGGACATGTGGTGGTCGCCGGCGGTGCTCGTCGGCGACAGTGGTGGCTACAAGCCCCATTACTGTGTATGCTATGCAATTCGATTCGGTGACCCTAACAAAACTAGATGTAGGGACGCAATAAATCCAGATTTAGAAAAATCTGGTCCGGGGTGAAGCTTTGGGGATTTCGATCCATGGCAGCAACGAGCCATCGCGATCTTGCTAAACTACAGGTAGCAAAAGTTCACCTTCGGGCGTGATGTAGACGATCGCGAGTTGATGCAGGCGCAAGTCGATGCAGTGACGATCAAGATGCCGTGTAGTCGTACCCGATCCCGTCAACAGCTTCGTGTTGGCGCGGACGTCGATGTCGTCGAGCACGGAAATCGAGGCGGCTCGATTCCCAACGTTGGCGCGCTTCCCGAGGCGGCGAGTTGAAGAACTCGCTGACTCCTTCTCGACGACTTCGGCTACTCTTCTACTAGCTACGCAGAGCGTGCTGATAACGTGTTGTAATAACGCTAGCGACGGGAGAGAACAACAACAAAAGTAGACAAGGGGCGAGACACAATGTAGGGTGGAGCCTTCTCTTTATTATTCTGAATAAACTTGTGTAATTACATCATGGGGTGCTCCACTATTTATACTCGGGGTAGGGGATCTCCTTTCCTACTAGGAGAGAGAGTCCTTTGGTAAATTGCCCACATACGGAGTAGGACTAGGATAGGTTCTCCTGGAACTTCTTTTCCTCCTCCAACAAGTATTATTATTACTAGTTGAATTCCCCGCGTGGTGCTGCAGTAAAAAGATTCAATATTATATGGCATATTATTACATTGGAGAGCATTAAGTAATTTAGAAACATTTAGGGTGTAAGGTCGATGCTTTTATATTTATGTGATGATAAGTAAAAATTAAGCCTGCGGATGCTCGCCCGAGTGGCCAGAGCCACCAGGCTCCGGAGCGCTTGCGCTCCGTCGGCCTGGGTTTGATGCACCGCGGCACCGCGGCACTGTAGCGATTATTTTCCTGCAATATGGCTCTGATTGCTGCAGTGCAAAAAAAAATCCCCTCACTCCTCCGTTGGACCAAAGCACAGGTTAAGTACTCGCGCCGATTCTCACCGGCCTGCTGAGTCCCTGTGTATGGTGCGGAGGAGGGTTCGGGGGTTTTCTCGATCTGTGTGAGACGATCGTTCTCCTTAAAAAATGCCCGGGGGCCGTCATACCCCCGCAGGTCGATTTTTTTTTTTGATAAGTAAAAATTAAATGGGAATAAATAATGTAAATGGATAGATGGAAACCGAAGCAAAAGGAGTGATCTAACATTTTTTAACTCATAGACATTAGTACTTGATGTCGGAAGCTTGACCAATTTAACTGAGAGAAGCAGTGCAGAATTCAATTGGAAATTGCAGCTAGCTGATACATAAATTTCCATATACCACTCTGAATAGATTACACCCGACAGAGAATTGTATCAAAATGAGATGTTACGGACTTTATTCATCCGTGAGTAAACCTGTGAACAATGATTCATCTCCTGAATAAGTTGTGGACCAAGCAAAGAGAACTTTTAACAGCCAAAGGCATCTACGTACGTAGGCACATTAGACAAAATAAGAATGCTAGATATTAGAATACCATATCAGCGAAGGAGCTGAAGTGAAGAGTACTGAGATAACACTTTGATTTGCGAGCAAGAAATAATCTGCACAATTCGTTCCTGTAAATAGTAAAATGTCAAGGTAAGTTCATCATAATTGACATGCTTATAATATATATTAAGGAGTATATAGAGAAGAATTGAGGCAAGAACACAATATGATACTGAGTAATTCTTCTTGAGCGTAATACTGAGTAATTTTGTCTGACAGATGACATATAGTACAGCAGAAACTGTGTCTTATACCCGGGGAGGGAGGGATGGTTATTGAACTACTGTTGGAGAGTTGCTGGCTCGCTGGCAGCGCTTGGTGCGTTTGCCGACCTCAGATTGCTACAACCTGCAGAGCGAGGAGATGCAACGATCTCGTTCAGAAACAGGAGCAAGCATGGATGGGAGCATAATTACATGTTGCAGAAAAGATTGGGGGCAACCTGCCAAAGAGAATCTTCCGTTGAGGCAGCGGTCCATTGATGAATCAAGAGCTGTCGGTGTATATAACCACTACCATCTCCAACAAAATTAGCAGGGGAAACAGAAGGAATAGGCACCGTAATCGTCTGATCTTGAGGACAGGTTGGAGGGGCATATATATACATGCTACTACTATGTGGGAGGGAAGTCAAGAATAATTGTGCCATTAAACTCAGGACTCTTGATTGGTGAGTAGTGGCGTCAGTTTTTGCCATATTAAAAGTATATAAAAGAAGAGGCAACGTATGCAATTGAATTAGTACTAATTAGACAACGTATGCATTTTGTATTGAATTCATTTTGTTGGGGGCACATGTGACGGACGGATTGAATGAAGGACTGACGGATAGGATGAAATATATCTTGGTGATCGGATGGTCTGAATTTTGCAGATGACGTGGCTTCACGAGGATTCAGCTTTAGAATGTTAGTGAGTATGACTTATATAGATATTATAGATAACAGCGACTTCGCATCGGGCCCCGGAACGCATGCACACACACCACCCCACACACACACACACGCACTCAGCCACGCGCGTCGCCGGGGCTCGAACGCGCGCGGGCTGCCCACCAGCTGATGGAGCTAGCCACCCGGGACGCCCCCCGGGTCCTATGATTTGTTAACTTATGCCTACCTCCAGGGGGTGCGTGGCGCCACCTCTCCTGCGACGTGCCCGCCGCGGACAGGAGGGCAGGTGGCAATGGCATCGCCGTCACACAGCGTCACACCCATGGCCACGGTGTCCACCCTTCCGCCGTGCTGCTCCAGCTCGCCTTCTCGCGCACCCTAGAGTATTTACGGCTCCAGCACACGGCCGGGCCGCCGTGCCATGCTGCGCTGCATTTGGAGAGGCGTGCGTCATCGTGGTGTCGTTGCTGCGGGAGGAGGACGGACGCGGGAGCGGCGGATGTCGGGGTCAGGGGAGAGGAGCAACGGCGACGTGCCGATGGGCGATGGCGCCGCGGGCGTGGTGACTGGCGGCGTGGAGGACGCCTACGGCGAGGACCGGGCCACCGAGGACCAGCCCATCACGCCGTGGGCCGTCTCCATCGCCAGGTATGTATGCGGCTTCTTGTCTCTTCTACTGTGATGTTTCAGGCGTCGCGTCTCGCGTGTCAGTTGATTCTAATGTCGACTACGACCACGTTAATGGTTCATGGTTCAGAGCCTCGGACGGCCATGTCTCCCAGCCTGAGCTACCGTTGATACCTGATAAACCTCTCATCGCAATTGCGTTTCTTGTTTACACCTGTCGCTTTATTAATTTTCAGCGGCCACTCCCTGCTGCGGGATCCACGGCACAACAAAGGGCTCGCGTTCACGGAGAAAGAGCGGGACGCGCACTACCTGCGAGGCTTGTTGCCTCCGGCCGTGCTGTCTCAGGAACTTCAGGTCAGCAGCTCCTCACTCACTCGGCCTTTCAGTGGCTTTTGCCAACTGTCAGTGTCCACAGATTTCACTGGCGCGCGTGCGTGTCTCCTGCAGGAGAAGAGGATGCTGCAGAATGTGCGGCAGTTCGAAGTCCCGTTGCAGCGCTACATGGCCCTGATGGACCTTCAGGTTCGCTCTCTCCACTTCTGAAGTGGAAACTTTGGATGCACAATGACTGTTGCAGACAAAACACAATTATTTTTTTTTTAAAAAAAAATGGTGAATGATGCGTGTGTGTGTTTTCTAGGCGAGAAATGAGAGGCTTTTCTACAAGCTCCTGATCGACAACGTCGAGGAACTGCTTCCTATCGTGTACACACCGACGGAGGGGGAGGCTTGCCAGAAGTACGGGTCCATCTTCACGCGACCGCAGGGGTTATATATCAGCATCAAGGATAAGTGCGTTTTTCCTCCATTATTTCATATTTTACGTTGTGAGTTTTAAAGAACGAATCGCAGCTTAAGATGTGTTTTTCGTGTTAGGGGGAGGATATTGGAGATACTGAGGAACTGGCCAGAGAAGAACATTCAGGTCATTGTTGTAACCGATGGTGGGCGCATTCTAGGCCTGGGGGATCTTGGCTGCCAGGTTACTTCATGACTACCCCTTTGTGTTTTCGCTTTGTCAGGGATCACTTCTAAATTTTTATTTTTTTGGCTGATCCCACAATTTGTGAAACACCTGTACAGGGCATGGGGATTCCTGTGGGCAAGCTTGCATTGTATACTGCTCTCGGAGGTGTCCGGCCTTCCGCTGTGAGTACTTCGCATGTGTTAAAACAATCGAAACTAGCAGTCTGATGTAGTAACTTATTAACATTAGTCCATTACGTGCCCTAGTGCTTGCCTATCACCATTGATGTGGGAACAGACAATGAAGATCTGCTAAAGGATGAATTCTACATTGGGTTAAGGCAAAGAAGAGCAACTGGCCAGGTACCAAACTTGTCGCTCTGGCTATGCCCGATCAATTGATATGAATGATTTAACCTGTATGGTCGTGGGTCTTGACTATATTCATCTTCATTTACTGCATCAGGAATACTCTGAACTTCTGGATGAGTTCATGGCTGCGGTTAGGCAGAACTATGGACAGAAGGTTCTTGTCCAGGTACGAGAAATACTCAATAACTGAATATCTGTCTCTCGTTGAGCTCTTGCATGCATGCCCACTTATCTAAAAAATTGCTTGGGTTTGTAGTTTGAAGACTTTGCAAACCACAATGCATTTACACTTCTGGAGAAGTACAGGGAAAACCATCTTGTCTTTAATGATGATATTCAGGTAGTGAACTCAAATTTTGTTCATAGGCTGTTTCTAGACAGCTGTAGGTGTGACACTAATTATTTTTGAAACTATGATATTTGCAGGGGACGGCTGCGGTAGTACTTGCAGGACTCATTGCTGCTCTCAAGATTGCTGGAGGGACTCTGGCCGACCAAACATTCTTGTTCTTTGGTGCAGGAGAGGTAATCTGACCATTTTGTTCATAACAATATAGTATTGTTCATAATAATACATTCAAAAGCAATGATCTGACTACTAGATCTTCAATAGCGAAGATCATAACTAACAAGTCAGAATTGGTTAACTCTGATTTTCAGTGATGTTAGTGTCCATGTTGTTAACTTTCGTGTTCAGAGACTGGTTTAAGATACTCCTATCTGTTAGTGCAGGCTGGTACAGGCATTGCTGAACTAGTTGCTCTGGCGATATCGAGACAGGTAGTAACTTGTTAAGCTCACCTAACTGGGAGAATTATATGATGACCATAGTGGTGTTTTATTTCAGTCGAAGGTTTCACTAGAAGAAGCTCGCAAAAAGATCTGGCAGGATGATGCAAAGGTCAATATTGCTGTTCGTTTCCTCCAAAAAAAAAATCCTCTCCCCTTCCAAAAAGAAAAAATCCCTCGAAAATATTGTTTTTCGCCTCATGTTTGCCTCTTATATATGAGTGAAATGTAACGGTGGTCCATCTTGTGTTGCAGGGATTGATTGTGACTTCGCGTGATGGGACTCTTGAGCCGCTTAACAAGCGATATGAGCATAAGCATGAACCTATCAAAGATCTCTTAGAAGCTGTTAAGGTGCGAGGCTAAAATCCAAAGAGGTAGATATGACCTTCCACTGTGGATTTTCCTGGTTGATAAAGTGGTTTCCGATTTTTCTTTCAGGCTATCAAACCAAGTGCACTAATAGGATCATCTGGTGCGGGTCAAAGTTTCACAAAAGAGGTGATTGAAGCCATGTCTTCGATTAATGAGGTACCACTAAAAAATCATTGTCCTGCGTGTCTAGAAGTTTGTTATTGGAAGCTCTTAGAATTATCTTCAATGAAATAATGCAGAGGCCCATCATCCTTGCTCTATCCAATCCGACATCAAAATCTGAATGTACTGCTGAACAAGCATATTCATGGAGTCAGGTATTACTGTATGCATGGTTTTCATGCTTCCATTCTCCAAACTTCTTGCGTGTATATGCCCTAATCAAGTGATTCATATGAAAGCAGGGCCGAGCGGTATTCGGGAGTGGAAGCCCATTTGAACCAGTGAAATATAACGGCAAGCTGTTTGTTCCCGCCCAGGTTTAAACTACTGCCTTTAGAACACATGAAGTTCTCTTCTTCTTTTTTTTTTTTTTATACGACGGTTTGAGCTTAGTTGTGAACTATATCAGGCAAACAATGCGTACATTTTCCCGGGGTTTGGTTTAGGTGTGGTGATCTCCGGAGCGATCCGCGTGAAAGATGATATGGTCCTTGCTGCTGGTAAACGCAATATGCAAACAGCTCAAACCCTGTTTTCAGTTTTCGCCTATTGTCCTAATTGCGCGCCATCCTTTTTCTCGCTGGTTTGTTTGGACAGCCGAAGGACTAGCTGAGCAGGTAACCTCGGAGCAAATTGACAAAGGCCAGATCTACCCACCCTTTTCCGACATCAGAAAGATATCAGCCAACATTGCTGCCCGTGTTGCCGAAAAAGCTTATGATCTTGGTATTTTTGCTGTTTTTGGTGTAGTTTTATCGGATTCTAGACATGAGGCGCCAATTTATTGTTGCGCTTTTCTGTGTGCAGGATTGGCAAGTCAGCTCCCTCGCCCCAGCGACCTGCTGAAGTACGCTGAGAGCTGCATGTACAGCCCTGTTTACAGATCCTACAGATGAAGACCACCTTGACCCTGGATGCTTACATCGTCGCTTGAGGATGCGCTTGTACAGTGGCATCTACCGTTGCTCTGCTATGCTTGTTCGCTTCTCTTCTGTTGTCATAGTCTAAACCGTGTGGTAAATCGCGCTACTGCATTTGCATGGCTGATTTCGCTAGTCACTATTTCTTGTGGTTTCGTAGGATTGTAAAGTAGTATGTCGCATGAATCATTCAGGTTCGCACAAACGAGCTATTGTGTAAATAAAAGAGAACATGATGAAGCTTTTTCATACACGGTCCGCGGGGCGTTGTTTGGCTCACTTCTGTACTCTTGATAGTCTTACATGTTTGTTAAATTCTCTCATACTCCGCAATTATGCAATAGACACACGGTATTATGGATTGATTATGTAATTTTAGAAAACCTACGACTACGAGTATGTGCTCCTTGTAACAAAACCCTATAATTTTAAAACAATTTTATAAACATACAACTAGATGTGCCGCAAGTAACAAAAAACTTGATTGCTATTTTCAAATTGGTTTGCTTCTCGGATCTACCTGTCAGCTCATCCCTTACTCTCATTGTTGTGAACATACATGTCGGACATGAGCCTCGTGCCACGGTAAAAAAACGTGAAGGCTGAAGAGCTAAAATGGGCTTTTGTTGGGCCGATTTTATCTGGCTGTCAAGCAACCTAGCTGTGACATGACCACTATGTTAAGTTTGCTCACTTTCTTGAGCTGATGTCTCACATGGTGGCATGAGGGCGGTGGGCGAAGTGGACAGCAGGGGGGTCACACCTGTCAAGTTAGAAGTGGGGGCTGCTGGTGGTAGTGACGGACGGTGGTTGAAGCAGTGTTTTTGTTTTTTTTGAGAAACGGTTGAAGCAGTGGGGTGAGCGACAAATCGAGGGGAGGGCGGCATTTGGCGATGTCATTCCGAGGTTGAAAAAGACCACATGACCGTTGACGAGGGAAGGTGTCACATAATCTGTGTGAACGGTGTGAAAGGGGTCTTGGCCTAGTGGTTAAGACATCCAAGTAGCACCTCTCAGGTCCTGGGTTCGACTCTCTGTGGGAGCGAATTTTTAAGGATTTAACGGCATTTGTTCTTTCAGTGGTAGGCGACGCTCCCGTCGACAGCGAGGCGCCAGTGGTGACTTCGTATCTCTAGATTTGCCGGCTCAGTCATATGCTCATAGGGGTAGGGTTTGCGTACGTGTGTTCATAGGGGTGAGTGTGCGTGCGTTGTGAGTGTCTGAGTTGTACTGTGTAATCTCAAAAAAATCTGTGTGAACGGTCGCTGCATAGCACCAACCCCTCCCACAGATTTTAGTTTATATAGTTAGCTATTATTTTTACACAATCTGAAAAATTAATCCTAAGGTCCTCAAAATAAAATCTCAAAATTACAAAAATAGCAATAACAATTTGTCATCCGCCTGTCAAAAATCAACAATCGACCCCTCCATTAGAATACGTATTTGTTTGAACCCACGCGACGCGGCGGCGGGCAGGGCCCGAGGAGCCAAGCGCACTCGCCGACCCGCAGTCCCTTCCACAACAGCCCACGCCGTTTCCGAGCCTCTGTCTCTGAGGCGGCTGCGGCGGCGAAATGGCGGGGACGGACTGGATCCCGGAGAGGGAGCGGAGGCAGATGGAGCAGATCCTGGAGCTGGACATGGAGGAGCTCCAGGTCGAGGAGGTCGACGACGCCGACTCCTCCTCTTCCTCCGATGTCGACACCTTCCTCAGGTCCGAACACATACCTCGCCCATTCCTCACTGTTTCCTTGCGAATACGTAGTCTCGCGACGATTTAGTTGTTGAATCGATGCTATTTAGATGTCAACTGTCGATGGTTATTCTGCAATACATGGTTAGGTCCTAGGGAGCGTGTTGTCAAAATTTCTGGGTTCTAACTCAGTGGAAAATTAGCGTCAGTGGAAGTCGGCAAGCCCAGGAGCAGAGGGAATTGTAAACTAGCCTTGCTGGGAAAACTAATCTTAATTTCAGAACGGTTGATACTTGAACCATACATGGTGCTATAACGATCTATTTTGCTAATGAAATTGCAAAGCCCTTGGGACCATGGATTAAGTGAACAGACTGTGTGGTCTACTGAATTTCGCCCCACTCTCTGTGTTCAGTTCATTGGTAAAATTAAGTTTGTATCAATTTATTGCTATTTAATATTTATGAGGGGTCTTGCTTTGCTCTCTCTCTCTTTTCTCCATTCTTTCAATCACAGAAATGCTCACGGTGCTGGAGGGATTACTCCTGAAGGTTCTATAATTGATACATCTCTGGTTTGTCTGCAAGCGCATTCCTATCTTGGTAAAAGTTCACTATGCTCTTATTCTATACTCCTCTGTTATTTAATATATGACGTTTAGGACAACAAATCTAGCTAAACTTGAACTAAATTAGCTGTCCTAAAAGTCATGTATTTGAGAATAGAGGTAGTATTTCATAATGATGAATTGCTCACTCAAGTATCTGGTTACTTCGCAGAGGCAGTGGTTGATGATTCACGGGGCAGATTTGCATTTTTGGATGCTAATAAAGTCCTGAACTTGCCTATGTTTTGTCTTCAAGGTATTATTCCTGTGTGCTGTAGACCCTGCAATGTTTGACGTAACCATACTGACACTGTGTTTTAACCACCCCCCCCTTCTCGGTGGAGGAACCTAATGTTGACTGTATAAAAATGATAATTAGCCCATCAATTGCAAAAGAACAAAGTATATCCAGAAATGCCCATCCATGTTGTCCTTTTTTGGCTGAGTGTGCACACATTTTAATGGCTGGTATTTAGAACGTGGTTGATTTAATTTAATGTGATGTCTTGCAAATTTTGCAGGAGTTGTTTTGTTTCCTGAAGCTGCCCTACCACTCAGAGTAATTCAGGCTAGATTAATGGAAGCTATCGACAAGGCTATTAATCATGTTGATGCTCCATGCATGATAGCTGTGGTGAGTGCCTCTCCTCAATTGTGCTATTGCAGTTGTGTTTTAATTGACAGTGATCCAATGCCAGGTTCATGTCTACCGACACACAAATGATAGCCACCATACTATTGCTTCTGTTGGGACAACGGCGAAGGTGTGTATTCTTTTTCATGCAAACTATTTCAGTCAGGAGATATCAAAGCTATTTAATTACTAGTTCTATCATTTGTACACGACAACCCGCGGTCTTTCTCCTGCTTATCCTGTGATAATTATTTGAGATGAATGTGTTGCTATATATCAACTTTTTGGGAACCAAAGTAAAGACAATACCATTTCATGTTCTGTAATAATGCTAATGCTTAGACTTAGCATTTGTAAATATCAACACCATGCAAAATACAGTTAGCAAACCATTTAAAAGAAATGATGATTTCCATCAGACCTTTTTTTTAATAACGGAATCCACATCTTAATCGATTTATAATGTTTTTCTTTCCTTCTCTAAGGAGCTATGGTCGACTCTTATTCTGGAATATCCTGCAACACTATTCCAGGAGCTGTAGTTGTACGTTGATCATTTGATGCTATGCGATATCTTGGAGCGCAAACATGCCGCTCCATTTCATGCTGCCGATATACCTGTCTATATATATATTTTTCTCCTTTACCCTTTTACACTTTCTTATTTTTTTTAAAAAAACATGTTAGTGTATATTGTGAAATGCAGTTGTTTAGTTATTTTTCTCTTAAAGCATTTTCTGTCACCTGTAGCACTTTCTTTTCATTGGTCAGGTCAGCTTACATGTCTGTTGCCTTCATAGATTCAGGAAATCCAACAGATGGATGATGGTTCATCATGTGTTCTCACTCGTGGTCAGCAGCGATTTCGTCTTAGACGCCGTTGGTTGGACGCTGATGGAATAGTAAGTCTAAAGATCAACAAATAAAAATTCTCAAACCCAAGGGAAGCAAACATAATTCATTACATTTTCTTGTTTACAGCCATGGGGTGAGGTCAAAATTATTGAAGAAGAAACACCTTTAAGAACTCCAAGAGATGCATTTGGACAGTTAGCAGCAAGTAACAATTTCAGGCAATGCGCTTCAACAATACCCAGTTTGCATGTGTCGTGTTCCGAACAACTTGATCATGTGGACTCTGAACCAGATTGGGATTCTCTATCACCCACTAGCACTTCAAGTGATCACTCAATATCAGATAAAAGAATGAGCCTTTCAGGGTCTCCGTCCAGTGGCTCATTAAGGTGTAGTATTTCGGATGAGTCCTCAAGTGAAGATGAAGATCACTTGCATGAACAGTCTTGGAAGAACCATGATTCTGTTAAAAAAATTGGTACATCACTTAAGCATACAAACTCAGGAGACGATGCTGACCTTTGCTTTGCATCCCCTAAATCCGTTTCAAGAGTAAGAAAAAAAGGCAGTGGACAACAGAGACGGTATTGTGGTGCTTATAGATCCAAAATGGCATCACAGGCTCCGTTGTCCTTTTGGCCTCACTGGGCTTATGAAATGTATGATTCGTACTCACTTGCTCGGAGAGCTGCAGGTATTGATTTATTTCTATTGTTTTTTCCGTAATTGTAGCAATGTTTTACATATATTGATTGTTAATCATACAGTATCCCTCGCAATATATCAAAGTATGAGTCTGTTAAAGCATCATATGATATGTGGTATGTGTGAGTGTGACCTTGGATTTTTTTCATGCAGATTTGTGGAGGCAGGCAATGGTAAACCCAAGCATTGATGGTCATGTGAGAAAACCAGATCTTTTGTCGTTTTACATTGGAAGCAAACTTCCTATCACAGAGTCTCTGAGGCAAGAGTTGCTTGAGATGGATGGAATCTCGTATCGTCTACAGCGTGAAATTCAGCTACTCAAGGCCTTTAATATCATACGATGTAGAAATTGCCTGGTAATGATTTACTTGGGTTTAAAATAGAAGTTTCTATATGGTGTCCTGATTTTCTTTTCTGCAATTCTGCTCGCATGGCTAAGACTTCTATGGTTACCTTTCACTTGTCCGCGGTTGAACCAGTGGTATGAGTTCTAGTTAAGTTGCTCCAACATGCATAGCTGTGACATCGAATGAAATTGGATACAGGATTTAGGCACACTGCAGTCGAATTTCACAAATTTGTTCTTATTTAGGCTGATGCAGAGGCTCATTTGCATAGTTTTGGTGTTTTGATTCCCTAAGCAAACGAATAGGGGAAGCAGGCCTACTCTTTTCCACAACAAAATTGTTAGAGCTCACTGCTTGATTTCTGGAATCTATGTAAAATCATGCATGGATGGCACCTGGTCCTGGGGGTACCAGATATAATTTGATCAAAGTGATTTCAAATACTTTTGATCAATACCGAGGTGACAAGTTCATTTCTTGTTGTAGACTCTTATTTCAAGGCGAAGTGATATGGTGATGATGTCCAGTGACGGCCCTATCGATACTTATATGAAGCTGTGTGATCGCGTGAATGAGATTATCATGGTATACAATGTCACTGGCCTTGCACTGCGTGGTGACCCTGCAAAAGCTAACAGCTGGTTTCCAGGGTATGATCATTGTATCGGTAATTCTTGTTGTTTAGTTTATCCATATAGTAAACTGGAAAGACATAACTACCATGGTTACCCAACTTTATTCATGTGCATTATACAGATACACATGGACGCTGGCATTGTGTTCTTGCTGTGAGTCCAACATAGGCTGGCTCTTCAGAGCCGACCAAAAGAATCTGCATCTGAAATCCTTCTGGGCGATACGCACTTCCCAGATTTCAGACGATACGCAATCAAGACAGGTCTGATCATCATATCTGAAGCGCGTAACCGTTCCAACACAAATAACTTCTCTTCTGCTTGACACAATGGTCCTCCTTTTCGCTTTTTACTTCCTAGGCGTGCAGAAGGAAGGTTTCAGAGTAAACTTGGACTGCGGAGCCGCGGAGATAAAAGAGTTTTCTACTTTTGTGTCTTGCGGCTTGCCGGCACACATGTAATAAAACATATATAGCTATTCATCCCATCCTGCGTGACACAGTCGGTCCCCAGTTTTGTACGTATATGGTGGTTTCATGCGGGTCTTCTCTTTGTGCTGACCTACAAGGAAGTGTAATGGCGTATCGTCCACTTTCTCTGAAAAGAAGTCCCAAACACAGTCCCAACATCCGTGAGTGCGAGAGAAGGGTGATTATAAATGGGAAAAAAAAAAGTGGCGTGGCATGTGAAAACTGCATTATTTATGTCACGTTTACTTCAATGAGAATAGTTTTTTACATACACCGCCATGAATTTTATTCCGCAAACACAGAAAGACACGAAAGTACCAGACTCACTCCGAGATGGTGGACCCAGCTACAACGGTTTACACGATGGTTAAGGCAAATATGAACAAGCATAACAGCTCAACGATATGCCGCTGTACAGGCATATGCAGTCCTCAACTCATGACGGCCAGAATTCATCTGTAAGATCGGTAAACAGGGCTGTACATGCAGCTCTCAGCGTACTTCACCAGGTCTTTTGGGCGAGGCAGTTGACTGGCCAATCCTGCATACAGAAGGAAAGAGGAAGAATGCAACCTGGCATCTTATGTTGATAGAACGCCAGCAAACTGTACCCAGAAAAGCAAAATTACCGATATCATAAGCTTTTGCAGCGACGCGTGCAGCGATGTTGGCTGATATCTTCCTAATGATGGAGAATGGTGGGTAAATGAGGCCTTTGTCAATATGCTCCGGAGTTACCTGTTCAGCCAGTCCTTCAGCTGTCCGATACATCGAACATTGAAAAAAGATACAGAATCAGTGACATGTCGAAAAACAATATGATCCCACCGAACTCTCGCAGATTGTGTTTACCAGCAGCAAGGATCATATCGTCTGTAACCCGGATGGCTCCTGCAATCACCACACCTAGACCAAACCCGGGGAAAATGTACGCATTGTTTGCCTGTTACAATTCGAGGTCAAAGGTCACCGGTATGTTCAAAATGTCCAAGACTTGAGAACTTCACGTATGCAGAAGGTAATTTGTTCAGACCTGAGCAGGCACAAAAAGCTTTTCATTATATTTCACTGGATCGAATGGGCTTCCACTCCCAAATATCGCACGACCCTGATAATAGATGTATCATCTGATTGTATATATGCTCGCAAGAATTTCGGATTATGGAAACATGAATACTATGCATGGAATGCTACCTGACTCCATGAGCATGCCTCTTCAGCAGTACATTCAGACTGCGATGTCGGGTTTGATAGAGCAAGGATGATGGGTTTCTGCATTTCATTGGAAATAATTCCAATTACTGGACTGAATAACAACACAAATATCTAGACAGGGCAGTACGGTTTAGTATTACCTCATTTATCGACGACATAGCCTCAATCACTTCTTTCGTGAAACTTCGACCCACACCAGCTGATCCTATCAGTGCATTTGGTTTGATAGCCTGAAAAAATGGCAAACGGTATATGAACCATGAAAAGTTTACAAATGAAGATTATCTGTACCTCCTTCGGTTTAGCCATGCACCTTAACAGCACCTAAGAGATCTTTGACAGGTTCATGCTCATGTGCATATCGCTTCTTATATGGCTGAAGAGTCCCTTCACGCGACCTGACAACTAGTCCCTGCAACGAATGGCAAACCACTTCACAACTTGTTCGTAAAAAACAAAATGATGCAGGAAGGGAACACAACAATATCAACCTTTGAATCAACAAGCCAGATCTTTTTGCGAGCCTCATCTACTGAAACTTTCGACTGAAATAAAACATCACCGGAGTCATCAGCAAATTCTCTCAGTTAGATGAACTTAACAGTTAGCACAATACTACCTGTCTCGATATTGCCAGAGCAACTAGTTCAGCAATGCCTGTACCAGCCTGCATAAACAGATAGTTGGATCTTTAAACTCGTCTTTAGGGAACAGAAAATTCAATAGTATGGACATTATTATCTGTGAAAACTTAGCTATGTATCTACAAATTATTGAAAGCATTGAGACAGGCAAAATCATTATTATGGAATGCAACCAGCGAATAAAATAAAATTCTGATACAATCCTATTCCAGAGGAGTGAAGGTAACTTTTTCGACGAGCATGATATATTATATTGAAAATAAACAACCAGAATTGATAGTCGTTCCTTCAACTATGCCTGTTCTTCTGATCATAATTTTCTTTTGACAATTTTCATTTGATTATGAAGTTTTATGAGAATGCAAGAGAGAATAATCTATATGCGTGATGTATTATTGAAACTTGAAAGACTGTCAGACATCTTGAAGTGGTCTAAAGAAACAGTGAGCAGTAGATTCAACCTCTACCATGCAAAAAGGTCAAATTACCTCTCCTGCGCCAAAGAACAAGAATGTGTGATCAGCTAGAGTCCCACCTACAGATTTCAGAGAGGCCATAAGCCCTGCTAGTACTACCGCGGCAGTTCCCTGCAATTCCACAGTTTCAAAGTTCAAGTATACCAACTGCTGCTATGGAACAAATTCATCGATTTGATAAAAAGTAGCAGTACGATAAAGAAACAAATATCTACCTGTATATCATCATTAAAGACAAGATGGTTTTCCCTGTACTTCTCAAGAAGTGCAAATGCATTGTGGTTTGCAAAGTCTTCAAACTGTAATAAATCTTGAAAAGGTTTAGAAAAGCAGCCATGCGGAAGTTCAATCCAAGACAAATGATTCAGTTTCAACGATTTTCTGTACCTGGACAAGAACCTTCTGCCCATAGTTCTGCCTAACTGCAACCATGAACTCATCCAGAAGTTCAGAGTATTCCTAATCCAGTTAATGAAGATGAGTAAGAAAGACCATACTATCATTCTTAACAGTTGAATCGGCATAGCCAGTGCAAATAGGATGGAACCTGGCCAGTTGCTCTTCTTTGCCTTAATCCAATGTAGAATTCATCCTTTAGTAACTCTTCGTTATTTGTTCCCACATCAATGGTGATAGGCAAACACTAGGATACACATCACAGGAAACATTATATCAGTCTGCTGGTTGAAAATGGTATATTCACATGTGAAGTACTTACAGCAGATGGCCGGACGCCTCCAAGAGCAGTATACAATGCAAGCTTCCCCACAGGAATTCCCATTCCCTGTTAATTCCACATAACAAAAAGTGATAAGCATAAATTATGGACTTCACCAAAAAGATTAAAATAAAATAATAACCCTTGACAAAGCAAGAATGCCAGGGCAAACGTACCTGGCAGCCAAGATCCCCCAGGCCTAAAATGCGCTCACCATCAGTAACGACAATAACCTGAATACTCTTCTCTGGCCAATTCCTCAGAACCTCCAAAATCCTCCCCCTAGCGTGAAAGTACCTCATAATTAATTATCATCATCTGAAAGAAAAAAGATGATGCAACCACTATATGACGAAGTGGAGGGGAAAACACACTTCTCCTTGAGGCTGATATATAATCCCTGCGGTCGTCTGAAGATGGACCCATACTTCTGGCACGCCTCACCCACTGTCGGTGTATATACAACAGGGAGCAATTCCTCAACATTGTCGATCAGGAGCTTGTAGAAAAGCCTCTCATTTCTTTCCTGCAAAACACATGGATCATTCAGCAAGAGAAAAATACAGAATGCTGAAGCAACTATCTGACATCATCAGATCATCTGATACCGTTCATCCAAATTTCTCTTTGGACAAGAACGTACCTGAAGGTCCATCAGGGCCATGTAGCGCTGCAGCGGAACCTGGAGCTGTCGAACATTCTGCAGCAGCCTTTTCTCCTGCGGAAGATTGCACGTACAGGCGTGACAGGCCTCAGCGAAATCAACAACCACAAAATGTGTAAAAGGTGTTGCAAGAAGCAAACCTGGAGATCCTGAGGCAACACGACCGGAGGCAACAATCCCCGGAGGTAGTGCGCATCCCGCTCTTTCTCTGTGAACGAGAGCCCCTTGTTGTGCCGTGGATCCCTCAGCAGGGAGTGACCACTGAAAGCCGGTAATTGTCAGACATCAGTGATAAGAAGGCAAAATCAGACTACCAGTTCAATTTATTCAACAGCTTTTAGCTAGTTTATTTATTCTCTGAAGAAACTGAACAGGCAAATTAAGTTCATGGTTAGACTACTCCAAGCTTTTCATACGACAAGTTCAAAACATGAAATGGATACTGAAAGACCCGAGACAAGAAATTTCTCAACTTCACGAGAGACATGGTCGTCTAAGCCATCAACGCGGTCATAATAACTTTAAAAGTGACAGTAAAATCAAATGATACCAAACTGATATATCAAAGGTGAAACTGAAAAAAAAACATGTATACCTGGCGACGCAGACGGCCCACGGTGTAACGGGCTGGTCCTCCGTCGCCCGGTCCTCGCCGTAGGCGTCCTCCACGCCGCCAGTCACCGCGGTCACTCCGCCGTTTTTCTCCTCCCCTGATCCCGCCATACTGTGCACCGCTCTCGCCTCTGTCCTCCCGCTGCTGCCTCCACACCACCACCACGCGCGCGCCTCCAAATGCAGCGCTACTGTGCCAGTGGCGGTGCGCTGGAGCCGTAAATATTCTCGGGCGTGCGAGGAGGAGCGCTGCAGCAGCACGGCGGACACTGAAGCCATGGGCGACACCGGTTGTCCGCCGGGCACGTTGCAGGACAGGTGGCGCCACGTACCCCCGGTAGGCCGGCTCTAGAAAGTCTTCCCGGTCCGGGCTGGATCTTCTCGTTATTCCATTTCAGCCCGTTAGCCCAGCCCATTTCTTGCGGCCCAGCCCGCCTCGTCTCGCGCCACCCCGAGAAAGCGTCGACGCACTCCGTCCGCTTGCGGCTTCTCTCTCCACCCAAAGCAGCGCAGCCAAATCCGAAGGGGGGACGGCGCACGCGACGACGCCATGAGCCGCGCGCTCCTCGCCCACGTCCTCCACCGCCCGCCTCACCTCGCGTACGCCACGCAGCGTGTTCCTCCACAACCCTAACCGCTTCGCTTCTCGCCTGCTGGCGCTGAGACTTTTGTCTTTGCCGTTTCGCTTTGCAGCTTGAGGGGTGGCGCTGGCGCCCGCGGAGGACCGTTCGCTTCCTGCACCCGCCCTCTTCGTCGTCTTAGCTGCAGCGCGTCCGAAGCCTCGACGGGCTCCAGTGAGGAGGCGCCAGCTTCTCCGGCGAGGAAGTAAGTCCCTCGCCTCCCTGCCCGGGTGGTGTTCGACGTAATGCTCTCTGATGTGTTTGAGTTTGCCTTCTGCTTTCGGGCTTGTGTGGTAGTTGGCATAGTGGGTCGGCTTTGGGAGTCGCCTAGGGACCTGCATTTAGCGGCAGATTAGGATTTGGTTGCAATGGCGTATCACCGAAAGTTTGTTCAGATTGTGCAATGTCAGTGCACATTGGGGTGTTAGAACGTTGCAATGCCTGCATTGAGTCTAGAAGAACGCATTTTAATTGCTATTCGTAGCGCAAAGCTTGGTTGAATGCTTTTTTTTTTTAATGAAGCAAGCGTGCTGTACCAATTGGCCTATACCTATGTTCAATGATCCCAAGTCAATTATGAACATGATTTCACAAGACAAAGAAAATATATCATATTGACTCAAATACCTTACACAATGAAAAACATGGATATTGATGTGTCTGTCTGCTGCAGGAAAAGAGTGGTTTCTGGTGTTCAGCCAACAGGAATGGTGCACCTTGGAAATTATCTTGGCGCTATTAAAAATTGGGTTTCACTTCAGGTAACACGTATGTTGCTACAAAATTACATGTTCTATTTGATCTCAGTGCATATGATTAGCGTTACCTCAGCTAACTAAAATTGGAGCATGGAATCCCGGAAGGATCAAGCAATGACTAGCTCAATTGCAAGTTTTTTTTAAAAAAAAAAATTAACGAGATGTGTTCAAGAGCTAAATAACAAGTAGTCAACTTAATTTTGATAATTCGTTTCTTCTTTATAGTACTTTGCTCATCATAATTTTTTTTGTATGGGAATTCATTGCAGGATTTATACGAGACATTCTTTTTCATTGTGGACCTGCATGCGGTAAGCTCTTTAAGCTCACCTGTATCATAGAGAAATTCAAAACTCAATATTTGTTTAATACTGCGTAGAACTTGGTGAATTTATTTATCTGAATAACAGCGATCAGTGTCATTTTTTGTACCATTTTACTTTGTTTGGGTTCAGTACAGGATGCTTCCTTTTCCTTGCTTTATTAATTAAATACTCACTAAACATATTTCTGAAAGATGCCTGTGTAATACATGAGGTAGTTCTCAGCAAACCTTACAATGTTCCTTCTATGTATCCAAACTGTGGTTTTACCTCGCAGGAACAAACATCTGTTTAACATTCATGTTCAATTTATTCATAATTGATCTTGTGAGCATATTGCTTTTCATGGTTGGTTTTGGCGATCTGAAATTTACCAAGCTATCTTACCCAATAGGATTACAATGTTTACAGATCACTTTACCATATGAGGCACCACAGCTATCTGAAGCAACAAGAAGCACAGCTGCAATATATCTAGCATGTGGTGTTGACAGCTCCAAGGTTCAGTATTCATATTTATACTGCACTATCTATGATTTGATATTTCTGTCATGGGTACACTTGTGTTACTAAATGTTTAATAATGGAATATGTGTTTTCAGGCTTCAATTTTTGTACAATCTCACGTCCGTGCTCATGTTGAGCTGATGTGGTTATTGAGCTCTTCTACTCCTATCGGCTGGCTCAACAGAATGATCCAGTTCAAAGAGAAATCACGCAAGGCGGTGCGTCATTCGCTGTATGACAGCTTCACCATCATCTTCTATTTGGATAGATTTCTGTCATGTTGTGGGTGGGACTAGTATTTCACCAGCTCAATTTGCAAAATACAAATTCTCTCCTACATGGGCAAGATCCGTTATTTGGTGATCAAATAATATTTCCTCAAATCATGGATATATGAGTATATATTGTGGTTCAAAATTTGGTGCATGTCTTACTATATGAATAGATATCTATTCCCTAGTTTAGTTCTACCATTACTAGTTTACGAAAGCATTCTATTATAGTCTCAGTAATCAGGTGACTCAATAGTTTGTTGGCCCAAATCTTTGCAATCCTTCCAGTGTTTTTATATTATGGTCATGATCTTTTGAGATTTTAGACATGGGATTGCATTGTTGATGTTTTCTGTTTATGTTGCAGGGCGATGAAAATGTTGGAGTGGCACTTCTAACATATCCTGTTCTAATGGCTTCTGACATCCTTCTATACCAAGTAAAGTCTGCTAGTTGCTGTCGTTAAAAGCTCATATTGGCAGCAGTGACACCTCAGCTCCGTTGTGTGCCATTGCTTTCCGTGCCTTGATATCAACTATAATAGCTTATTGAATGATTGCAGTCGGATCTGGTACCTGTTGGTGAAGATCAGACACAACATTTGGAATTAACTCGTGAAATTGCTGAGCGTGTGAATAATTTATATGGTGGAAGAAAGTGGAAGAAAATGGGAGGGTGACACAATTTCTTTTGTCCTATCCTTTACAGTTCCAGTACTTGTTCTCTCTTTTAGGTTAGTGACACGTCTATTTTTGCTTGTAGGAGAGGCGGTTTGCTTTTTAAGGTGCGTACAGTGTCATGGCATATACATGCTTTGCAGATTTAACATCCTTTCAGTGAACAATGTTTTTCCTACTGTACCTTTTGGTTTGGTTATTTAGGTCCCTGAAGCCCTCATTCCACCGGCAGGTGCTCGCGTTATGTCCCTAACTGATGGTCGCTCCAAGGTAATTAACACAATAGAATCATTTGTTGCCTAATCTCAAAATGAAATCGGCTTTATACTTCCCCTCTAATAATTGGGGCCACTTTGTACTGCCAGTCTAGATGTCCATCCAATCATTTGCAGAACTGACTCTTTATACATCTTTATTTTTCATACTTACTTTCTCATACCTCTGTTTTCTACTGACTTTTCTTCTGCATATTGGTGTTAGATGTCCAAGTCTGCTCCTTCGGATCAGTCTCGTATTAACCTACTTGATCCTAAAGATGTAAGGAGATAGTTGTGTGTTGAATTATCTTAGTGTTGTATTTCTCTCTTGGGTCCTTCTATCACTTTTTGTTCATAACCGGTTCTTTTTCAAAGTATTACCACTTTGACAGTTAATCACAGTGTCGGTGTGTTAAGTATTCATGGATCGAATAGTAACATGCTGTGCTAGATTTTTCATTTGCAGTGAGAGAGAATATTAAGCTGGTACTTGCAACTAAAGTAGCATGGGCTAAGTTTATCACCCTGGATGTTTTTAGTGTACAATTTAGTTCTTCTGAGCCTAGTAGAAATCATTGTACTATCAGTTTCCGAAACTTGATGACAATTCCTTCTAACCGAAGAGAGTTCCCTTATTTTGAAAAAGATGAACTTGTATAAGGAACAAAAAGTTGATGATAGGCATTACGTAGCTTCACCGTCCACTTAATAACTGAGAAATACATAGTGGTGCGTAGTGTATATGCTTTGTTGTTGCAAGACACCTAAGGGGTTAGCTTTCATGCTTGTAAGTTGTAACATTTGACCATGCATGTGTTACATTTATGCGAATTGGATCTATGATGATAATTTCCTTTTTCTTTTGGCAGGTGATTGCAAATAAAATTAAACGCTGCAAAACTGATTCATTCCCTGGGTTTGTCTCTATCTCATTGATCTTCTTTCTCTCCCCCCTATCACTCCACTGGTAAGAACTCATTATCACTGAACCTGTGTTTCCAGCTTGGAATTTGACAATCCA
The DNA here is from genome assembly GCA_012490785.1 of Eragrostis nindensis. Classification (NCBI taxonomy): domain Eukaryota; kingdom Viridiplantae; phylum Streptophyta; class Magnoliopsida; order Poales; family Poaceae; genus Eragrostis; species Eragrostis nindensis. Next base: position 62,032 of record JAAXCT010001438.1, read on the forward strand.
GAGAGGCCCGAGTGCAGCAATCTTCTCTCAATCTACCAGATTATTGCTGGGAAGACTAAAGAGGTACCTTAGTTTTGTGATTGGCTGATCATGCATACACCTACTGAACCAGATCATGAATCAGGGTCCCTGCTCTTGGACGTTTGCATCTATGTCCTGGATCAATGTTTTTAAGCGACAAGATAGTCAGATTGATCTTTTGAATTTTTGTCAGGAAGTTGTCAGGGAATGCCAAGATATGAATTGGGGGACATTCAAGACTACCATTACAGATGCATTAATTGAACATCTGCAACCAATTCAGGTTAGGCAACCCTGGGAAGTTTACTCTGATCATATGCAGCCCTTGTGCTTACTGCATCCAAAGTGAATCAATTAATTGACATTACAATTAAATAATCGAATTCTTTTCATTTACAATAATCAATTTCAGTAACCCGTCTTTTTGCTAACTTGCACCGTTGTAGGCCCGTTATGAGGAGATAATGTCTGAACCGGGCTACTTGGATAATGTTCTTCTGGAAGGAGCAGGAAAAGCTTCTGAGATAGCTGACACCACCCTCAACAACGTGTACCAAGCCATGGGTTTCTTGCGCAGATAGCATATGCTTCAATTCAGTCAGTCAAAATCTTTTACCATAGCTTAAACTTAAGATTGGATTCAAACCATGCTTCTCAATTCGCCACTGTACGTGTGTTCTGTACAAGTTGGAGGGCCTTACGTTCAGGGTCCTCAATGGTCGAACTAAACGCCATTTCTTTTTGTTTTACAGCAGCCCATTTACTAATTTACTGACAAATATATGCTTCAAATTTTCACTGGAGAAATGTACAATGGTCCATCAAAGAAAATTGGTTCGGTCAGCTTGTTTTCATTTATCTAGGTCTGGTAGTTCTGGGTTGGATCTATGCACGCATTGTGACTGACTCCTTGGATTTAAGGGAGCCTGTAAATGTGATTTATTAGCTTATAAAAACACACTCGATATAAAAGCCATTTGGGATGGATGGTAAGATTGCTTTAGCTGGTTTGCATCCACAATCTTGAAAAGTGAGCTTACTTCACCCCATATCTGTCAGAGCGATAGCGACAATCCTACATATAATGTTAAATCATAGTATATCATTTTCTTTATTACTAGATTCACTATTTCGCTTACATGTACAGCCAATGGCCAAGTTCTACCGCAAATGGGGTTACTGTACCTAAAAGCATGATCACTTTCACGTTAGCCCTCCACTTAGAACTAATGCTGCCTGGCTGATCACTCTAGAAATCCTGTGAATTTCATGCTGTACGGATTGCCAGGACTCGGAAGTATTAGTCCTCTTCGCTGTCTGAATCGCGTCATCAACACCTGGATATACTTCCGCTCCATAGTCGTTGTGCACTGAAGGTCCGTAAATCTGTGTGATTTCGTTACCATGAGCTGGGCAACATCATGATGTAATTGATAACCGTATCAGCAAAAGAGCTTACCAGGTGTTTGTACCATGGTCTTCCAGACAATCCTTCCCGTTCCGTGAATGCCCGTTCAGTCATCATCAACCGGTCATTGATATCTCTGACCTTCAAAGGATTGTTTCTCCATGGCCCCCAACTTTTCCACGTCTCTAAAGCCTAATAGAAAAGGTAAACAATGTTGTAACTATGGATCAGACTAACAGCATCAAGCATTCAAGCGCTCAGAAAACAGATACCTTCAATTCAGAATCCACTCTCAAAACTGCCCTTTTAAACTCTTTGATTGACTTGTGCAGGGGAGATAAGCTGACAGGCATTCCCAGTACCCTCTCATCTATAATCATCGCGCCACTCTGCTAATCAAGAGAAGCCGCCATGATCCTCTAAATATGGACTTGTCATGACAAACAGAAGGTGCACATTATGAAATCAACAAATCGTTTGAGAGCTATAAACGAAAAGTTACCTCAAGCTCTCTGGCATAGCAGCTGTAGTTGAAGGGTAGGATCTCCTCATCTGAAAGTTTCAGTGCAAGAAGCCCCCATATGCTTGCCACTGCAGGGAGAACTAGAGTTAACTTTGAGATTTTGTCGGTGGGTTTTTGCGAGTTCATAAAAAATGCAACAAACTATGGATGGTGGATGAGACAGTAAAATAGATCACATACTTTTCTGTGTACCTCAGGTCTAAAGAAGCTCTAAAAAAGTTGCATGGAGAACTACAAAGCTCGATCCCAACAAAGGGTAAAATGGTTTGGTGTTTGCCATGTATCTTCTTCCAGAATTTGAGAAGAATTCACATGAAAATGACAAAGCAATAAAACATGCATGAGTAACATTATGCAGGTACAACCTAGGGGTACCTGCCACATGCCTCCGGAATAAGGGATCTCCAAACTTTTCCATCCATATGAAGTCATCATACAAGCTATGGTAGACTGCATATCCTGCAAATAAGTTGCACAAAATAAATGGGAAAATGGAACTAACAAATTCCAGAATTTATTTCTTTTTTCAATGCAAAGAAATATTTTGCTCTTTTTTACTCAACCTAAAAAAAAATCGGTTCAGCATATCTCAATCTTCAACAGGATTGAAAAAGGAACTGCGTGAACATGTGAATGAGTTTTATTTGAATCAAGGATGGTAAGTTACGGTACAACAAATATTCAGACTCCAGCCATAGCACAAGGGAGTAAAATGAACTTATTCCCTTAATGAAAGCAGGTCGATAAGAATCATAGAACAAACCTGGCCCCATAGCGATATCAACTGAAGGAACACCAATATGTTGAACAAAGGCAGAATAATCTGATCCTCCACCTCCTAATCTTCCAATCTTAACATGTACATGTCATCAGCCCTCTTAATCAGGAGGAATCTAAAAACTTGCATATAATGAAGCAAAAACATCACTTTGAAAAAAAGAGAGCAAGTCTAACATAACATAGTAATTACGTACATGATGATTGCTCAAAGTAATGAAAAAAAAAAAGCTTTTCTAACAAGAAAATAAACTTTAATTGTTTTAGCTGAGAAACTAACAGATTTAGCTAGGCATTAAATGCTTACCAAGGGAGTAGTATTCGAAGCCATCCACAAGTCATACACACTCTGTGTCCCATTATCTGGGTTTGGAACCTTCCTCAATATCAATGAAAAATATTAGATAACCAAGCAAATTGATTGCAAAAAAGTCACTATTTGATTTTAAGCATAGCTAGCAGACATTCATATCAACAAATACATAACAAATTTTCTGATTTTAATCATTAGCTAAAGAAACATGATTATCCCCTGATTCTCATTGTTCTTGAAGTCTACCCTTGTCAAAACATCAGATGCCATGCCATTGAGCCACTTATGGTTACTTAAGAAGTTAGAGTATTTTCTTTTTGTTAACTATATTTTCTTCAAGCAATGCACCTGTTTACTCGCATCTTTAAGCAACTCATCAAGTTGAGGAGTTGCTGATGCATAAAACCCAGGACCAGCCACCGCACAATCAACATTCAGGTAAGCAATAGTTCTTGATGATAGGATTGCTCGGTTCTCCTCAACCCATTCAGTGGATCCTGTCTGCAATCGTTTGTCCATAGAAATTTGTTAAAAGACATTTGAGTTTCTTGGTTGCATGCAAACATGAGAGAGATAGAGAGAGAGAGAGACCAATCCATACTCTTCGGCATCCCAGTTACACAAGATGATGGTGCGCCGAGGTTTCCAGCCCTTCTTTTGCAGCTCATGGAACCGTTGAGCTAGCTACATCTTAATCGAAGTTAACAAGACAAGAAATTGAGCAAATCCTAATTAGAATATAAATTGGACAGCCAACATGGCACACCTCAAGCAAAGTTGCTGTTCCGCTGTTCGGATCAACTGCCCCAAATGTCCATGCATCACGATGATTTCCAAGGATTACATATCTGTAGATTTTACAATGATTATCTCACTAAGTTTTTGTTATTTCAGGATTGGTATCTGAAGTTCTGTCCACGATAGAGAATGGAATATATAAATGTTTCTACAATTCAATTCCAACCCCCATCTAGATTGTAAGTTCGCAGCATTCATGCTTGGCATCTAGTATGGGTTTGAACTACAGCACAATACTCGTTTCCTAAAGTAATGGGGGTTGGAATTTTTTTTTTGGTCCAGAGGGAGGAAGGTGAAATGTTGGTATTCTGGGATACTGGTCATACCGTTCAGGTTCTTCTTTCCCTTCAATCACCGAAATGACATTTTGAATGGGAGCTAGCGTCTCATTCCCCTTCACAAAGAAAGCAAAAAAGCATCGTTATCTTGGAGCACATAAATAGCAAAAGGAAGATCTCCAATGTTCTTTCCACCCCGATCTCCCAGAACAGCAACTTACCGTGTAAGTCAAGTTGAGAACAGCCGGGCCCGGCCCAAGCCGGTAAACCGGCGCGCCGTCGCCTCCTTGCCAATCCTCTGGCGCCACCTCCCCGCCGATGAGCTGTAGTATCGCCTCCCCATCTCTTCCTGACACGGGCAGCGCCGGTATCCCCGGCATGTCGTCAGAAGCCATGGCCTCCGCGACGCTGAGGCGCTCGCACCCCTCCGACGACGGCCACATCGGCGTCGTGGGATCACCAACCCCCTTGAACGTGCTGCCGACCTGCACGCCGGTCGGCGGCATCCCCGGCCCATCCGGGAAGGCCTTCCCCGGCTTGTAGTCCTTGGCGTCGGTGAATATCACCGCCGCCGCGGCGCCGGCGGCGCGCGCGTTTTTGACAATGTCGCCGCGGTACACCTTGCCGTAGCGCGCGACGGCGACCTTCCCGGTGACGTTCACGCCGCGGGCGGCGAGGTAGGCGTAGTCCTCCGAGCGGCCGTAGTTGGCGTAGACGGCCTCGGCGGCGACAGAGCCGGAGGCCGAGTAAGCAAGGAAGGTGGGGACGGCCTCCGCGGATACCGCGGCGTAGGGGTCGCCGGGGTAGGTCTCCTGCTTCAGGGCGAACGCGGTGGCGTCGCGCCCCGGCGCGGAGAGGGAGAGCGAGCGGTGCACGGGGTACGAGAGGAGGACGGAGTAGGGCGTGAGGCGGGTGGGGAAGGAGTGCGAGGAGAGCGCTGCGGCGACGTGCGCGGCGGCGATGGCGTTGGCTTCCGTGCCCGCGAGGTGGGGCCGGGCGGTGAGCGCGCGCAGGTGGGCCGCGGCGGTGTCGTTGGAGCCGAGGGAGAGGAAGAGGGACTGGTAGTAGGAGGGTGCGGGCGGGGCAAAGAGGAAGTGGTAGGAGGCGGCGAAGGCGGCCGCGACGAGGAGCGGGAGGAGCGGGAGGAGCCTCGCGGCAGCCCGGCGCGGCGCCGGGGCCGGGAGGAGCGGGGCCCGCGCGGAGCCACAGCCGTCGTCCTGTTCGGGCATGGCGGTCCGGTGCGGTGTGGGTGCGGGCGGAGAGGAGTGAGCTGCGCGCTGCGGCACTGACTGCAGTAAAACGAGCGAAGCGGAGGAGACGCCAGGATGAGGGATCGATCGTGACGCGAGGCTGTGCAAGACGAGGTTGCTCGCGAGTCGCGACGCTGACAGCGTGGGGCTGGCTCTCTGTCGCTATCTTTCGCTACTGTTCGTGGGGGCCCCGTGGGCGAACGCGCCGGCGCCGGTATCAGATGTTTTCGCGTATTTTACGGTGATGCGGGCCTCACCGAATGGACGGGGGACGTGGACTGATTCGGACTGGGCCTTTTTTATTTTTTCTTTACGTACTAGTGCGTTTCCGAGTGAGGTGGACCTTTTTGTTGTTTGTCAACCTTGAATATACATCGATTTGGTGACCTGGGCTTACTGGGCTGTACTTCATGGAGACGGTACATTTCGGCCCGCTAGTACCTGCGCAGCTACTTGTCGAAAATCAAGAAACAGGAGAGGGGAAAAAGAACACGTTTTCTTTCTGGTCGTAAATGAGCGATCATGTGATCTCTCAAGCTGGAGAATGTAAACAAAAGGAGAAAAGATTGGAACGCCATTCATCGCCCATTTACGCACGACCCGCTGGGGCCATCGGTTTCAGCACTCTGCCTGTCACACAATGCGGTTTAAAACCGACTGACGTTGCACGGAATTGCTTGCAAACTTCATCTCCATGATGATGCCCATCTCGTGCTTTGCCGTACCCAACTCAACGCCCGAACCGCTGGGGCCATCATCTTAGCAAACTGACAAGAGGTTGGCGGATAAGGGTGGCTTTAATTTGATCACGCTACTCAGCCTGCTGAATGCTGATCGGCCGATGACGGGAGAAAGCATTAACCGGAGCCACCGAATCCACTGATGGCTTCTAGACTTGTACCAAACGGGACTGATGCATGTACGTGCAGGCTTGGCGATCTAACATCCCTCTTCTCTGCTCTTGTGGATCTTGATCGCAGCACTGCGATTCTGTTGTACGAGAACCACCGCCGTGACCACAAGCTCGCCGCCGACCGGGATAGTCCACTATTACTTCACTTGTGGACGGAGATTGTCCTGATCGTTCACGTAATGCAGTACAAGTACATGAGGCCAAAAGGAATGGCGATAAGACAGCGTCTTACTAACAACTGCTTAAGGAAAAAAGTAGAGGCCCTGCTCCATTCTGTGAGGCTCTCTGTTTCCTTACCAACACTGGCCAGAGCAACGGGACCACGGAGAAATCAGAAATGTCGTCGGTGGCAAACTGGCAAAGCTAGCTGGACAACCAGGTACGCTTTGCTTTGGTGAACGAAGAACCCGAGTCGGTTGTGAGCTCGAGTTCGAGCTAGTAGAACAAAACCGACCGTGCCATCAATGTGCATGCCATATGTCATCGTGCATGCGTGACACGATTGCAGTGTCCACAGTATGACAGTGATTCAGTTCCGTCAAAAAAAATAATCTGAGAATCAGGGCGCAATTTGTGCGAGCACCGAGCGTGGCTTAGCTATATGTAGCAGCGCCACGACGTAGAAAAACACTCGCCCCGCGTTTGGGCGCAGACACGTCGCGACTGTCCTGTTGTTGCCAAGTCCCGCCCACAACCTGTAAAGCCAGCCGCCGCTTGGCCGATTCCGCGGCCGTGATCGCAAAAGCGATCGGCGTGCGGCAGCGGCGCTGCCCAAAGGCCTGGGCGCTGCGTTCCTTGGGAGACCGCGACGTTTCGGTGTTTAGCCCGGCCGGCAAGGACTCGGGTCACGGGTCGCGGCGAGCGAAGCGGCAGCAAAACGAACAGAGCGACAGATCGGCGCGCTGGACGCATTACCATGGTGGGTGGCGCCGAGGGAACGGATCCGGACATGGAGCAGACACCGTCTGGGAGAGGAAGCTGCATTTGCAATTTTGCATGTGCACACATGACACATCCGCCTAGGCACAAAGCATTTCGGGTTTGTTTGCTCGCAGCCCTGAAAAACTTGCCTGCCTCAAAAACCATTGACAGGCGTCGCACCTGGCTAGCAACGTTGCATGGCCGCTGAGCTGCCTGTCAGGATGCGAAGCAAAGAGGCCCTCCATGCCGTGATCAGGGACTGGATTGCGATTAATGAATTTTTTTCGCTTCTATCCAGATGTAATGCAAATAGAAAACCTAAGTTTTTAGCAATAATTAAGGCAAATTATAATTTTTAGCAACTTAAAACGTACGAGTCCAACTAAGGCACTCCGTAAATGGCACCAAAACGATGACACGACAATTAAAAAAAAAGAAACAAGAACAAGCACCAAATCCCAAGGAAGACCTTATCTGCTCTCCCCAAGAAAATTCTTGCAGCCAGGCTAAAAATCCTCGTGCACTCTGGGAGCAGAAGTCGCCATCACCTGGAAGGGCGGGGCTCTAGGCGCCAAGAGCACGAGAGCTGTGTGTGACGAACACATGCATGCGTACGTCCTGCGCTCGCAGCTTGGGCGGCGCGGCGCCACGCGCCACAAGCCACCACAGCTTACCAACCGCACTTCTCAGGCTCTCAGCTCGTGAACCGTGATGACACTTCGCGGCGCCGGGTCACTCCTCTCAATTCCCTTTCTGTTCTCTTCCTCGCCCGTGAGCCGCGATCTCCTTCCTTAAATTCCCCCTTTTCGCCTTCCCCTACTCCTCACTCACACCGAACCTGCCACGCCCCTCCAGCTTCCCCGCGCCGGCGGTAGACAGTAACCGCAGCGACGCTGCGGTCGCGCCACCAAGCGAGATGGCCGCGGCCGCCCGGTTCCTGGCCGCCTGCATTGCCGTGCTGCTCCTCCTCGCGCCGAGGCCGTGCAACGTGACGGCGCACTCGCGGGGGCTGCGGCCGGGGCGTGGCGCGGCGGCGGGGACGTTCCCGGCGAACGCGACGCGCGCGGAGATGATCGAGCGGCAGTTCTTGCAGTGGGTGCAGTACATGGGCAGCCTCCGGCACAGCACGTTCCAGCACGCGCTCGCCCGCGCGTTCCCCTCCTACTCGCTCGTCGTCGACAAGAACCCGGCGTTCGGCGACTTCACGACCATCCAGGCCGCCATCGACTCGCTCCCGCTCATCAACCTCATCCGCGTCGTCATCAAGGTCAACGCCGGCACCTACACGTACGTGAACCGTCTTGCATTGTCCCCTTTCGCCTTAAGAGTGAGACTGACCAGACGGTGATCTTAACTAGCTAGCTGCGTGTGCCGCGTCGCAGGGAGAAGGTGACGATATCGCCGATGCGGGCGTTCATCACCCTCGAGGGCGCCGGCGCCGACAAGACGATCGTGCAGTGGGGCGACACCGCGGACACGCCGTCGGGCCCGTCGGGCCGCCCGCTCGGCACGTTCAACTCCGCGACGTTCGCCGTAAACGCGCAGTACTTCCTCGCCAGGAACATCACTTTCAAGGTAACCAAATCATCCGTTGCAGCAGTACCTGCGCATTATTCCACAGTCTACACACTTTGCTCTGCGCAGTAGTACTTGTCACATGCTGCCCCTTGACGTGCTGAAATTCGCTGGCTTGGAACGGAGCAGAACACGTCGCCGGTGCCGAAGCCCGGCGCGTCGGGGAAGCAGGCGGTGGCGCTGCGGGTGTCGGCGGACAACGCGGCGTTCGTGGGGTGCAGGATGCTGGGCGCGCAGGACACGCTGTATGATCACTCCGGCCGGCACTACTACAAGGAATGCTACATCGAGGGCTCCGTGGATTTCATCTTCGGCAACGCGCTCTCTCTGTACGAGGTATATTACTCTGCTATGCTCCGCAACAATTTTGTCTTGCCCGCGGTGCTACATTTTCTGTTATCTGCTAGTTACCTCCCTGTATGAAATATGGGGTTTAGAAGGTGTTAGGTGACGGCTTGCTAGCTTTCCTACCTGAAACGGAGATTAAAAACTGCAACAGTTCAGAGCCAAAGCAGAGCCTCCAAAACAGAGCATTCTTGCGTCAAGCTCACTAGTAAACGGTTTAGTTTGAAAAATGAAAGATCCTTTTTTTTTTTAAAAAAAAAGAGTACTTCCGCCACTGCCCACAGCTGACTTTGGGAGGCTGTACCACTCCGAAGCACGGCCTAGTTTAACTAGAGCTCTTTTCGTACGCCCTGCCACTTGGGTTTATGGTACATTGACACTTGGATTATTGACAGCACATTGACATTTGACAGAATGATTTCAAGGCGAGAGAAATACCAAAGGAAAACGACGTATAGTTCTGGGGACTGACCAGACAACAATATTCTTCGCTGTCACACGAGACTAGTAGGCATTTCCGCTTTCGCACAGTGGCGGCAGATGGCACGCGGTCGCCATCGTCAAATCGGTCATGGTGGAGCACCGCCTCCTGCTCCGCGCGCCTCTTGCTGGTGTCCGCTTGCGCTGCGCCCCGCCGGCCCGGCGGACCTACACCCCACGGGCCGGGACGTGCGCGTCTGCGACAGCGACGCGCGACGGGAACCGGTGCCGGCACGGCGAAACCGACGCGCGCCATGGATACGTACACGAACGGATGCGCTAAGCTCTCAGTCCTTTCTCCTCTTGTTCGAGGTCCCTCCCTGCTAATAAACAGTTGTTTTGTTTGTGCAGGACTGCCACGTGCACGCGATCGCGCGCGACTACGGGGCGCTGACGGCGCAGAACCGGCAGAGCATGCTGGAGGACACGGGGTTCTCGTTCCTCAACTGCCGGGTGACGGGCTCCGGCGCGCTCTATCTGGGCCGCGCATGGGGCACCTTCTCCCGCGTCGTCTTCGCCTACACCTACATGGACAACATCATCATCCCCCGCGGATGGTACAACTGGGGCGACCCCAACCGCGAGCTGTACGCCCTCTCACCCCCACTCCAGAACTCCGGATTCCTCATGAAATGTATGCATGCATGTCACCTGGCTAGCAGACGTCCGGCGTGGTCACCGGCTCACCGCCGGTAGTGCTCGAACACCACGCCAAGCTACGCCGCCTTTTGCCCCTCTCATCAAACCTCTGATGTGATGGGACGTTCCACTGGACCGAAAGCGAGATAGCCGCTACAGTGTCGCGTTGATGCATGTCAAGAGCTCAGCTAGTTTGCACGTGTATAGGCGAACTGCTTTGGTTCGTGAACAATAATGCAGCGTGGAGATGAAAGCATCACGTACCTGCTCCCATTTTGGTGAAGCATCGGGTTGCACGGGGGTTGGCCAGCTTTCCAATCTCGGTGGGGATGTAGCGGCTTTCGAGATTCGATGGCCACTTCCCGGCACCGGCGCACGGGCAAAAGCTGAGTCCTAGATAGGCAGCCAGGCAAGGAGGGGACGGCAAAAGGCAGTGCTCGTGCTAAGCAACTCCAAACTTTGCGAGTCATATCGTGCTCGTGCTAAGCATCTTGCGGTGAACATTGAAGGATAAAGAAAATCTGAAATACTATGCTGGTTGTTTTTGGTTGCTGCAGGACGGTGTTCTACGGCCAGTACAAGTGCTCGGGTCCGGGGGCCAACTTCGCCGGCCGGGTGGCGTGGTCGCGCGAGCTCACCGACGAGGAGGCCAAGCCCTTCATCTCGCTCAGCTTCATCGACGGCACCGAGTGGATTAGGCTGTAGCTGTGTGCTAGTATTGCTGTCATACACGGCACCATGTAAAGGAAACAGAGAGGAAAATATACAGATTTAGTTATTTGGCATTCGTCACTTCGGAGCCTATGCAGTTCTACCATCCGTGTCATCGTTCATTTGCTCTGCCATTTCTCCACCGAAAGGTAGACGGCAACGTAAGATCCGTACGGACAAGAAGCAAGAAAGTTCTGTGGCTATGCAAAGTACCATCTACATTACCGAGTCGTCTCAATGCAACCACTGATGCAGTGCTATTGCATCATAAATAACCTTCAGCCATTTCGTCGTCACTAAGAACAAAAGCGTATTAATGGTGAGAATCAATGAACATTAAGCTCAAAAAAATCGGCAGTAATTTCTCTGTTTTTTTAGACTTCGGCAATAATTTCTTTAGAGGAACTACTGCATTGCAAATAAGAGGGCCAAGATTTAGTCCTTGGGCCATGGCTCATTTGAGTTTGGCAGTACAGTTAGTTCTCCTCCTCCTCTCAAGAGGAGAGGCTAAGGCCCAATTCGATACAATGGTCCAGCGATTACAGCCCAATATCCCTGATCACTCGGACGAGGAAAGAGAACACGGCGCATCAACATGTTGCAACCGAGCGTAAACAACAGAGGAAATTACAGCTGAGAGATGAGTGCCGTGGTCTTTTTCACTTTTCTCCCGCACTGACGAACTCGTGACTTCAGGCTACAGTACCACTTAGCTCGTGAATATATGTGAGCTGCTCGTACTTAAAAGTCAGATCTGGATTGGATCTGCTGCCGAACAGAAACAAAATCCAATCAGCCGACAACAACTGAATCCACGGATGTCGCTTAATTCTGAAGTGCTGTGCTCTCTATCCCCATCCAATCCATGCGCAGCAGCAGACCGCCTTCCATGGGAGATGAAAGCAGCGTGCAGAGTTGCACTGGCTTCATTAGAAGTGTGGTACATGCAATTTGTAAATAGTGTACAGCTATCCTTAAGGTTTAGCACATGATGTAAATAAAATCCGATGCATACAGCTTACATAAAAAAACAACCTAAATGCAGAGTAGTTAGTGGAAATACAAAGGTGATTTAGGAAACAGTGACCCCACAGTAAAGGTTTTCAGGCCTCCTTTGAAACGCAGGAATTTCACAGGAATCGCATAGGAATTTCACATGAAACAGTTCAATTTTACAGGAAAAACGTAGGAAAGGAAAATTTTTCCTTCAATATCCAAAGGACGGCTGAGTCTTTCAGCACTCGCGTTGGCATTGACCGTGCAACCGCCCAAAGTACTGGTACAGGGATTTGCACCAGTGCTCAAGCGTACTCTGCGCATGTCATCAAACCAAAAGTAAGACCAACTCTGTGACAAGTCCCCGTACGGGTCAAAGTGAGCAGATGCCATGTATAGTACTCACTGCCTGACAATGTCGTTAGCTTAATGCTTCACGTGGGAGCACTTCAAATCGTAGCAAAACCGGTGACTCCTCTTCCTGTTTTCATCATGTTATCCTTTACTAGTAAGTATACTTATGTACAAATCCGGATACAGCTTAAACACACGCTGTAGCAGGCAAACAGTCTTGCGTCGCGCCACGGCCACGTGATGCCATCACCACAAGCTGTCCAGGTAGTAGTCTCTGGCAGCCTCGTCGTCGACGCTGAGGTCGTAGCCGCCCGTCCTCCGGTTGGCGTCGAAGCAATGCGAGCAGAAGCCACCGTGCGCGTGCGGGCACGACGCCCTCCTCGACCCGGTGGCCCGGCTCGTCCGCGCCGCCTCGGGCGCCTGCTGGCGCTGCCTCGGCGCGCTGTGGCACCGCGTCCGCGCCGCGGAGGACGCCGTGCCCGCCATGTACCGCGGGCTGACGAGCGCGCTGTCGCGGTGCGGAGTCCGCTGCGGCGTGCCGCCGCTCAGGCCGCCGTACTCGACGGAGCTCTTTGCGGGCGAGTCGTACGGCTGCGCGGACACGAAGCGGGGCGTGCTGTGCGCCGTCTTGGAGCCCCGCGGCTCGCGGTCGCGGTCGTGGCCGCTCCGCCGGAACGAGAGCCGCGCGGGCTGCAGCTTGCCCGGCAGCGGCGAGCACGACGGCGCGGGGCGGTACTCCGTGGGGTGGTCGGGCGTGTAGCGGCCGGCCATCCGGGAGGACCGGGAACGGAGGTGGCACGTGTCCATCTCCACGATCCGCGGGCTGCGCTCGTAGTTGGAGTCCGTGCTGTCGGACAGCCTCCGGCGGTGCACCGGCGTCGATGGCATCTTCAGCCGGATTTCCTGCTCAAGGATCCTCACCTGCATTTTTGAGAAGGACCACAAAAATAGAATCAAATCCAATGTTGCTGATAATGAGAAATCTCTGTGCTGTAAACAATGGCAACATAATTACAGTACGTACTTCTTGCTCCATGGATTTCCGGTACGACGCTTCTTTCTTCACGGCGATGGAGCCGGCCTGCAACCGAATGAGCGTCTGCAACTTGCGCAGCGTCATGGCTGTCTGCTTCCTCACGAGGTAGCCTCGGACCAATGCCTGGATCTTGACCAGCGATCTGAGAGCGCGAAGAGCTTTCCTTGCCTGATGACAAGGTCCATTCAAACTCGATATCAAACTTTACACGAGAAGATTAAACAAGTAGGGTAGAATTATGGGTTAGGTAGCGAGGCTTATGTCACGCTGCGCATGGCTAACCACGCGGGGAAGTCACCGCACAGCAGGGCAGTTGCCTAAACAATTGCGTTGCTGATCAACGTGCAGATTCTGCATCGTACTAGAAACAGTGCAAGAGTTGGCAAACAACTGTTGAGTGCCCATCGTGGAAGGGAAAAGGCAGCAGAAGTGACATCATATGAAACAAAAGACTAGTCCACTTAACAAGTGGTGATGACCGTGGGGAAAAAAAAAAACTGAAGAATGCTACAGCAAAAACGCGCTGCAAAGAAGAAGCAGAAGAAACTTCTACTGCATGACAGAGCAAGAAGCCATGAACAGACTGGAACGAGGAAACTAGTACCAGGACGATCATACGTACCAGGTAGCCTCTGAAGGTTTTCTGGATCAGGACGGCCGCCGTCTCCTCTCGACCTCTGACATCTTCCTCCTCCTCATCGCAACGGAATGACTTCACCGGAGGCGACTCTGCCGCGGCAGCGACGGCGGCATGACCCGCCGGCCGCCCGCCGTCGCCGACGCCGCTCTTCCTCTGCTTCACGAAACTCCACCGCTTCTTCTCCTTCTCCGGTCCATCATTCCAGTCGATGGCGGCGTGGCTATCCTCGAGACCTTTGCGCCCATCCTTTCTGCCAGTCAGCAGCTGCTTGAGCCATCTCATGAGGCGCCCCATGCCGCCGGTACGCTCTGCACAGAGAAAAACGCGGAAGAAATTCGTCAACGAAATGAATGATGATGAATGCGTTACAGCAAAGGGAGATCAATCGGCGCGTTCATGAAACAGCGGCAGAGCAACCGAATGGGGGAGAAAAGCTCATATGAGAAATCGGCGAACTTTGGATGAATGGCGACAAGACGAGATGTGTACCGCCAACTGGAGAGAAAACAGAGCTTTTGAATGAGAGAAATGGAGAAACAAGCCTGCGGCAAGAAACACCACAGCAAACCTTTTTAGGCGAAGTCGCAGAGCTAAAAAGTGGATAATTGTAGTACGTGGAATCCCCCAGACCGATGGGCGATGGACTCCAAGAAGCAAGACACCAAGCCTGACTTTCAGATGCGTAAACCCGCGAGATCAACGCAAGAAACTGGCAAAGGCAAAAGTAGCGGCAGAAGAGGAGGCGCCCGGCCCGGGAATGAAGCAGGCAGGGAGGGAATTACCGCGTCCGCCCGAGGAAGCGGGGGCGAGTTTTACGTGCACCGCCACCCGAAGCGGAAAGCGGCCAAGCTTGCGCTGAAAACCTCGCGCGAATCAGCCCTGGAGCAGAAGAAAAAGGCAGCAGCGATCCCGGGCAGCCGGCCGCAGGGGCGGCGAGCGGGCGGATTAGTAGCAGGCGGACCCGATCGCCCCAACTGACGCGTGGGCCTCCACGGCTCGGCACCGCGCACACGAGCCCCCGCTCACGAGAGATTCGTCCCCGCTCGCTACCCGACCAAGGCTCCGAGCGCAAGCCAACAAGAGCGCAAGCCAAACGACCAGCGCCGCACTGTTGCTCCCCGCCACGCTCGCCTCCTGCCAGCGCACACATGCCCTGCCAGGCACGAGTGAAACGACCCAAGGGAACAAGGGGACGGACGAACCCGCTGGTGAGTCGCGGTCACGCGCGCGCTTGGTGAAGGGGGCCAGGGCCCCGGGGCACGTACGGACCTGTGTGGGCGCCGGGCGGCGCGTGCGCGCGGTCTGCACGGGACCGGGAGGGAGATCGGCCTCGCCGGCCGATGGCGCCAAGATCCGCCGGGTCCTGGCTTCGCAGGCGCCAACGGGACTGTGATCTCTGGGAAGTACACACGTCGGCGGCGAGTACCTGTTCCGCGAGCTCTGAACGCGCTCTGCGTGCGCCGGTTCGTTTAGCCCCCGCCCCTTTTTTATACCGTGTCCCATCTCTGATCCCGCGCAGAGGAAAGTCACCGCGGGAGAGGATGATAAACAAGTGCGTGGTTAGCTTTAGGTCGTGCTGTACAACGACGGCCGCTCCGGCCGGCCCAATAAAGTTCGTTCCCTTGCGCCACGAGGCAGCAGCGTTCACTAGGCTTCCGATCGACGAGCTCCAGCGGTCAGAGGTCAGAGCTCGAGGAGTACAGTGGAATGCAGAGGTAGGTAGGTAGGGGGCTTGGCACGCGCGGTCTCGCGCGTGATGCGTCCCTCTTTTTGTGCTGCTTCACCGTGCTGCACAGTTGAGGTCAGAAATTCTTTTTCCGAGCAAACACATTGATGAACACCAGCAGTAGGAGTACTCCAAGGTTTCGCAGGTTTTTAACCATCTCTTGTGCGTCGAAGCAATTGTTTTGCTCTGCCCCGCATGGTATATTTCTCGTGGCTGTAAAGAGTGAAATGAACTCGCGATCAAGCGTTGCTTAAACGATAGTATCATCGGTTCTCCATGTGCACAATCACGCAAGGCTCCATGTGGGCTCCAAGACTTGAGGGCGCCATGAGATAACGACCGTGTGTATTTGTCGTGCTAGTTTTAATTCTTGAGCTCCGGATTAGCATCCGCGGAAAGACGTGCCAACATTTATCCGCACACCTGTTCTTTGGAAAACGACGGCCAACTACTGCCGCGAGACAGATCGTCGTATCGTGCCACTGACTAAACAACTGAGGGCCGCTGGATTGCACAGAGGCTCGTGACTCGATCGACCAGCTATAACCCAAAATAGCACCTGTACCAATTCGAGATTTAACACAGAAACACAGCCAGCGGTAAATCGGCACGTTAAAAATCGTAGTACTACTGGTAGATGTGCTCGGGTTGCGGATCGTCCGGCGAGAAAAGGAAAACATGAAGACGAAGAAATGTTTCAGTTGGAAGACCCCTGCACCTAAAACAGCATGCTCCTTTATATGGCACCGAGCACGAATTATCTTGCTGGTGACATTACCAGCAACAGCCAAACACACGAATTGATGGCTCGCGCTTGACTTCCTGCCCCTTTCGTTTTCGCTTCTTTTTCTCCAGGCAGGAAGACGCGATGTCACGTTCCGGTGCTCTAAATTCAGAATTTTGGTGCCGGCCTGTGGTACAGTTTGGACCTCGGATAAGTGCTTTGGAGCAATATAGTGGATGAGTATTATGGTTGTAGTACGATACACGCAACGAACGGTTTGTTCGGTACTATTAGTACTAGCAGTTTAATGCTACGACGTGCACCAATGAAGTGGTCATGGGGTTAGCCATATTGGCAATTGAGGAAGAACCGTTGACAGTGGTGAACAGCATTCACATGCAAAAGCATGATACAATCTCATCACACAAATTAAAAGGTGGATCGAACTATCATCATCTGTTCCGGCCAGTACTGGTTCCGGCCTCGTGATGTCGCACGTTTTTGGTTCAAGGGCTCACATGGCACGAGTGTGCTACGGCAGGGCACGAGCTCGGCTTGAAGGTTACCGGAAGAGGGCCAAGGCCGGTTCCCGTGGAACTGGAACTGATCCAGCATCATCCGTGGTCCAAAAGCCACGGGAAGCGGAGAATCTAGTACGGGCAGGGCACTAGCACAAGCACGGGTGTGTATACGTACTGCTAGCAGCAGTAGCTGCTGCATGTTGGGCCCGCCCTAGCGAGGAGAAAACTGACAGACGCCGAAGCCGCAATCACTCACGTCCTACGGCTCTGGACTGCTCCCTCCTGCCAGTTCCGCTGGTCGATGTGACGTCCACGTGCCTTGCAGCGGAGGCAAGCTTCTGCCCGTGCACGCATGGCCAGTCGGCGACGTGACAGTTTTTCAAGACTTGCTGTCCACCACACGGTCCACACCACACGCCACGCCGAGGGAGGAAGCACTGAAGCAGCATGGATGCATGGCGAGGGACTTGTTTACCACGATCGGGACTGTTGTTGAATCAGTCCAGTTCCGCGAAAGATTCCTCGTTTCCTCTGTTGGCATGGACACCGCTGCTCCTGGCGCCACACCTCGGCGGCCCCGGCATCAGCGCGCCCGCTCCATCCATTCCTCGTTACTGTACCGAGCGCTACCGCACGACGACGCGCGCCACTGCAGAGATCTCCGCTGCGCGCGCTAGTGCCTGTTCGATCGGTCGTTCTCGCCGGGTGCTGCAGGAATTGCGTGAGGCAGGGGAGAAGTCTAGGAAGCTGGATGGAGGCGGCCACAGTGCCGCGACTGCAAGCTTGGCGCCACGCATCAATCGGTGGCCAGCTGCATGCGACGTGCACGCGTGGCGCACGTACGTACACGCGCACGCCGGAGTGGCAAGGCGACGGCAGCGGCAGGCGAAGGGTGACGCGACGCGCCGAGCGTCCTCCGATGTCTCTTCTATGTGTATTCTGCGGCCTTTTTAACGGGGTCAAAGGCCCACGACTTTTGCTCGCGTCGCGTGCGGCCATGCCCTGCGGCGCTCGGCGTGCCGGGTCGCGCCAGATGAAGTGACTACTAGGGGTGGAAGTGGTGTGGATAATTATACGATTCGATTCGTTTTGAATTCGAATTTTGAGGATTTGGAGAAGCATTTTACATAATCTAGAGGATCCGATCCGATCCGAATCTGATTACATGCGGATGCGGATTAGGATATAAGAGTAGCAAAATCCGACGGATATGGATTATCTGATATATCAAAGCGGATTATCCGAAGCTCAAAATAGGATTATCCGACAATATTAGTCACTTTTTATTTGTTTTACATTCTTTCATAATATTTTAAACTAAGAATTTGTAGTTTGGATGGTGGGATTTCCTTGGCTAGTGTAATCTTGCTACTAGCTAGTCTACATGCTTTGATGAATTGTCAATTAACATATAATTCACTACTAATAGGTGTATCAAATCCGATATTTAAAGAACCGCTTCCGATCCGGATCCGTTCCATTTCCGACATCCGAAAAAATCCGTATCCATAACCGCATCCGTATATTATCTGCTCCGCTCCAAATCCGATGAAAAACTATGGATTAGGATATGAAAAAGGTGTTATCCGCTTCGAACCGATCCGTTTTCATCCCTAGTGACTACGGTCTACGCTGCTGCCGTGGCAGCACGAGCTTCTTAGCTCAGGACGCCTCGTCACAGAAGTACTCCCTCTGTTTCATTTTATAGGTCGTTTTAGCACTTCTCACCGGAACCAAGGCAAACTGGCTAATGGCTCT
The DNA here is from genome assembly GCA_012490785.1 of Eragrostis nindensis. NCBI lineage: Eukaryota > Viridiplantae > Streptophyta > Magnoliopsida > Poales > Poaceae > Eragrostis > Eragrostis nindensis. Next base: position 80,739 of record JAAXCT010001438.1, read on the forward strand.
GCTACCCCTATTGAATACGACCCAATCCACCGCATCGCTCGAGTCCCAAGCAGCCCCGCTACCCACGTGCCACAGAAAGCTCCCCATCTCCTAGCTGCAGCCTGCAGGAACCATTCGGGCGTCGGTTCCGCCCTGCTCCTCGTCCTCCACGGTGCCTGCCCCTTGCGGCGAGCAGGGCAACGCTCGGAGCCCGCCCGCCTCCCCTAGTGGCGTGCGAGCAAGGCGAGCATGACCTCGTCCCCGTCCTCAACCAAGCACCGAGCACGCCACATCGAGCACGTCAACGCCGCCGCCGAGGGGACCTGCAGCCGCACAAGCGAGGTGGCAGCTCGGCGACTAGCTCGACTACCTCGTGCGAGGCTGCGGGCCGTGGTGGCGAGCTGCACCACCACATCGGCTAGGACGTCGCCGTCGCTTCAGATCTGGCGCCGAGTCATCGCGAGCTGGATGGACAGCGGTGGCTCCGACCCGCCGTGCCGCACGGCGAGCGGGAGGGACGGCGGCCGCTTCGACCCGCCGTGCCGCACGGCGAGCGGGACGGACAACGATGGCTCCGACGCGGCGCGGTCGGTGAGCCTGCCGACGGAGAGGGGAGAGGAGAGCGGAGGCGCCGTAGCTGCATTCAATAGGGGTAGTGGGTGGAAAACGCGTGCGAAAGTTGCATTGGAAACCGAGAACTGCATCTATTTTGATAAAAATTTTGAATGCTAGAACTGCGGGTCTGCTTGGTTCCCCGCCATGGGTCGCCACAGCAAACTTTTGGCAGCCACGCAACAGTTAGTCACTGCTTGGTTGAGGAAGAAACAACGGCCGCCATAGCCTTTCGCAGTGTAAAACCTCGCCACGAGTGTGGCGCCGAGAAACTCCGCCGCAAGTTCGGCGCCGCCGCACGTTCGGCGTGGCTAACTGCGGCTGCGAACCAAGCAAGCCCGCTTCTTTTGTGAAACGGAGGGAGGAGTACACTGGCCTCGGTTGTGTAAACTGCACGAGATCGATCGAGGTCGAGACAAACCTGAAAGCCCACGCGTGCCTCCTGCCATGTTCTGTCACTGCGCGAGTCTCTTCTACTGGTGTCCATGTCATTGCGACGTACTGTGCGCATAGCGGATCGACGTACGGAACGATGCTGGTCGAGCGAATCAAGTGCAGATCGTTCTCAAGGAGGAGTAATTGGGAACCAGAGACCGAGATAGCAAAGGTGTACCTACAATGCGACCGTTCACCTGGTCATGAAAACGGCGAAGTTTAAACTGCACACAGGACATCAACAACGACTGTACGCCACGCTGCCCATGCAAAGAAAGGATGTTGCCACAACGATTGCATGATTTGGAATCATATATATGGGCTTCTCCACGCAAGATCCGTACACCGATCGAAAGAAGCTGGAAATGCCATTGGCCATTGCATCACTTCACTGAAATTTGTTGGGCCAAAAAAGGCCAAGTCCAGTTGATGCACTGAAATGGGCTGCGACTGGACTCCAAAAGGCTTTCCCTCAGCCCAATCCAACTAAACAAGTGCTAACTGGGCTCTGGCCTGCGAGTCACCGGGAGGGACCGGGGACGGACGGAAGCTGTGGCATGGCGGCTGAGGGATCAGAGCTTGGCTCCCCGGCGACGGCGGCGTCTCCGGCGCCGAAGCGGCGAAAGATCGAACCGCCTAGGAGGTACCAGTTCTTTTCCCCAACTCTCACGAGCTTCTTCGCTATTTTCGATGCGATTGATCCATGCTCTGAACCCTCAGATTTAGTGGACGCCCATGCATGATTTTTTCTCCCCGAACGCGCCGCGCTGCCCTTCTAATATTGATGTGCAGATTGGAAAGGTTCGATCGTGGCTAGTGGAGCGGGCTGATGGCTAGTACAAGTGTAGGCTACTTTCAGGCAGAGATTCCGGACTAGGTGATCTTGTGAGCATCTCCATGCGTTAGGTTTTGGCGTTCGTTAAAAGGGGCTTTGGGATGCGCCAATGTGCATATGACCTCCTCCATATTAGTATGGAACCTTTTTCATTGGAGCGAAGCTTAGGGCCTTTTTTTATTTCCATCCTATACACTGATAATTTTGAGCCAATATTCTGGTCTGCATCCGCTAGGCATCGGCCATAACTGAGTAGTGTAGGTAGGGTTGATTTGTGGACACAGACATGAGCAAGAAGCATTCATTCTTCACTCGGGGGTTTCTCTTTTGAGTGCAACACTCACGCTCCCGGTGAATTCTTCGGGAAATCTTGCATGATCCTGAAGAATCAACTACGTTGTTAGTTGTGCGCCTACGCTCTGCTGATATTGTCGCGCTACACAATACAAAAATTTAACCTGAAACCTTTTATTTCTCCTTGATGTTAATCCAGCTTCAACCACTGTCTTCATCATAGACTGTCTTCATCATAGACATCTGACAAATATCGCTAGTCGAATTCAAGTTCTGTGGACAGCTGTGTTAAGCCAAATAGGCTTCTGCTTCTTTGTTTTGTACAAGTCATTGAATGAAACAAGCTGTTTTGTTAGTTAACTTCCCTTGGGTATCAAAATTTAATTATCAGTGTTTGGATTCTATGCTTCATGGCATGGAGGGCCTGAGTGGACCAGAAGGGCATATCCTAACTTTCTTGAATTTAACTAAAGAAAAACATAGCTTCATGTTCTGCAGATCCTTTCCAGACAGCTATGCTAGGCCAAATAGTTTTGTACTTCTTAAATATCATAAACAAAAAGGGTGTTCTGTTAGTGAACTTTCCATGATTGTTAAATTCTGATTATCCTTGTTAAGTTTCATGACATTAACATCCTGAGTGGACAGAAAGGGCACATCTGCCCAACTTGCGTGCATTGTGAACGGCATCAATCATTTAGTTGATGATTTGATGCATCGATTGTAACATGCAAAATGTACGTCTCTTCTGTCTGGGAGTTTGAGAGTTGGCTGGCTTTTTCGCCCATAACAGTGACCATCTCGCAAGTTACAACTGTGCTATCGAACTACTCTGTTGTCTACTCTGTAATTTACCTGTCTCTCTGGAACACAGGGACAGGCCGTCTCAAATTTCCCTAGATAAGGACAAGTTGGCAACATCCTCCTCAAGTTCATCGGTAGGTATTGAGGCGCCAAATCGACGTCTTCTTTCCTGTTTGATGTCATTCCGTAGCAATCCTTTCTTGATGTGATCATCACTATTGCAGGTTCGGGGTGCGCAGCTAGCGAGAGTGGATCTGAACAAAGTTAGAGAAGCAAAGAGATTTGCTTTCCTTCAAGCACAGCACGAGGGGTGCCTTGGAAGCTATAAAACCTTTGATTCTCTCTTTGGGAATTACCTTGTACCTGTCATCCCAAGCGACGACTTCTTTGAGCAAACCGGGAAGAAATGATGAACTAGAATTGTAGTTTGTAAAATCGTTCATCTGAAAAGATGATAGCGCTACCTGTATATACCTTCGTTAGTTTCAGAAGCCGACCTGATTTCTAAGGTACTGACAGTAATACCAAGCTGCATGTGCTGCTGTAGATACTTTCAACTTGTAGGGCCTCTTTGTTTCGGCTCCCTCACCAGCTCCTGGAGCGGCTCCACTTCGATTGGCACCAAACGCCGCGCTCCCTCACCAGCTTTCCCGCAATTCACGGAGGGAGCCGGTGCGGAAAAGTAGCCAAAGCAGGGAGCGGCGAAAGGGAGGCTTCGCCGGCTCCTCCCCCGTCCCCACCCTGCCACGTAAGCATGCGACGGAAGGGTACCCAAAAAATCGCACGACTCGCTCAGTCCTCACCTCTCTTCCCGACTCCCTCTCTTTTCGTGTGCACAGGTGGCCGATTCGCCGGCGCCGGCGCCGACATGAATCCACTGAGGCGCCTCCAGGAGAGTGCGCACAAGATGGCGAAGATGCGAGCAAGGGCAGCGACCCATTCGGCGGCGAATCAGTCCACGGATTGGATCCATGGCTCGTTCACAACTCCATCTTCCGCCTCTTCTCTTCCTCATGCCCGTTGCTAATTCCAATGGCCAAGACCCATATTGATGGCTCAAACGGAACCATGCAGCCTCCAGGATTCGATTCCACAGCTGGCTGGCCGCCGTCTCTCCCTCTCCCTATGCTGATTCGAGCTCTCTAAGGTCGCCCATGGCAGACGGGAATAGGGAAGCACGAAGACTCCTGCAGTATCGATCCCTCCCCGTGCTCTCTCTATTAGGCCTCCGTGATGGGCAAAGCTGCAGCCCAACACTAATGAGGCAAGAAAAATCATGTTATTAGAAACCACTACTTTATTGATTAATCATTTTAATATTTTTTGTTATCACATAAAACATAGATCAAATATGTATTGCTGGATAAAATCAAAATCATATGTCCAAGGGTACTACGGACAATTGTCTTTTCCATTTATTTATATAAATCAGGAGAAGCTACAAGAGAAGCCGTTCCGCCAAACGTTTCAGACACAGCTACAGACACAGCCAGCATAGCTATTTTCCAGAGAAGCCACAGCCACAGCCGAAGCCGGCACAGCCGGAGCCTAAACAAACAGGCCCTAAGATACCCGTAGGAGGGAAAGGTAGCAGATAACCTGCACCAGCAGGCCAAGTGGTGAAAAGACATTGTATTGTGGCAAGCATTTCTTTGTGTGCCGTCTTTTCTTTCTCTTTTTTCTAGTGGGAATTTTATTAGTCTTTGCAATCCTTCAAGACCATTGCGCTGGAAACTAATCGTTTTATTCTTGTACTCTCTCGTCACCTATAACTCGTGAATTATTATTGATGGGATTCTTTCAGTCCTGCAATTGTACGTCTCCCAACTAATGCAGTGTCTTGTACTACAACCCAAATCGACACACTAATAATTTGTCAGTTTGCTATCAGTTGCTGGTGGAATCCAGCTCAAAGCAGTCAATGAGGCTGGGCTGTACTTGCATGTTACATCTCGTGACTTTTTAGTCGCTTGTTTCACAAGTACTACAATCTCCAATGTTTATTGTAACACCTGAATCACTTGCTTTGCAAGTACAATAATATCCATTGTTTATGCTAAGACGAGAAGCTTTCTGTTCTTCAGAAAAGAGTAAAGGCGCATCCTCCTCCTCGAGTCTCCGAGTACTGCACGTTGTGTGCAAAAACTGCGTGGCAATGGACCCCGGAACCAATGCTTGAAGGTATGACAAGCCGTGATGCGACGTTCCGGTGCCGAGCCTCGGTTTGCGGCGGCGCATCGTTCCACCCATCCGTCAGTCAGCCAGGCACCCTGATCGCTTGCCGAGTTGGGTCATTCATCATTCGGCGCGGACGGATTCGGAGGCCCCACCTGTCGGTGCGACAGCTGGGGCAGTGTGGAGTGGACACCGTTGATCCGAAAATCACACACAGCCGGTCCGGCGCACGGTTGGTGGCTTGGTGGTGGTGGTGGGTGCCTGGGTGGTGCAGCAAGATGGGCTCACCGCCGTCGCCACGCGCGCAGCACGCATCTCCGGGCAGCCTTTTGTCGTGGCCCGCCGGTCCAGCCACGAACGTGTCGACATGCCGGCGTCAGCGCTCACCGTTGCGTCATATCCCGCTCCGTGGGCCCTGGCGCGCACGTGTACCCATTCTTCAATTCGTTTCGAACGTGTTAAACTAATCGCCCTGGCACACTGACCTGTGGCCCCCTCGGTTCTGGGCTTCTGACAGTTGCAACTGGTTGCTTTGCGCGTAACAGGACGAGAAATATTACGAGAACACCCTTGGCACGTCTCCAGAAAACCACTCGCCTTTGCTCGTGTGCTCGACCGTTAATTTGCTCGGGCCTTTGATGCATTGAACCTCGCCAAATACATATTATTCCACCCGTACCCCTCGGATCCACGAACCCAGGCATGGGCATGCAGAGTCCTTATCGCGGCGAGCTGGATCGAATCCGTCCCCGTTGGACGACAAGCCAATCCGACGCGTCCATGCGCAAGGGTACATCCGTAATTAAGGTCAAGGAGGAGGGGGATGTACTCGCAAAGAAAACGCTCAACTCGTGGCTCTCGACCCACTCTCTCTCCCACGCTTGCGCAAGCGGAGAAAGAGCAGGCGAGAGAAGTGAGGAGAGGACAGAGAGCGCTCGCGAGGCAGAAGGCCACTGTGTCGTAGCTCCCGATCCGGAAGGCCGAGCTGGTCCGGAGTTGGGACGTGCGCGCGGCTCGATCGGGAGGCCAGTGTCCGGCGAGAGGTGAGGGCGGGCGCGATGGGGAAGGCGGTCGTGGGGACGGCGGTGGTGGTGTGCGCCGCGGCCGCCGCGGCGGTCGGGGTGGCGGTGGTGGTGTCGCGGAGGAGGAGGAGGCGGTGGGAGGCGGAGGACGAGAGGAAGAGGAAGGCGGCGGCGGTGATCGAGGAGGTGGAGCAGCGGTTCGCGACGCCGACGGCACTGCTGCGCGGCATCGCCGACGCCATGGTGGAGGAGATGGAGCGCGGCCTGCGCGGCGACCCCCACGCGCCGCTCAAGATGCTCATCAGCTACGTCGACAACCTCCCCACCGGGTAAGGGCTCCCCTCCCCTGCATGGACGTCCTCGACCGCCAAGTTTCTCGTTCTTATCGCTGCGCGTTTTGAGCGAGCGAATTGGTTGGGAATTTTTGTGGTCTTGCGTTGGGTTGTTCAGGTTTTGATTCTGTGAAAATGTGGGATTCTTCAGGCGGGACACATGCCATTGGATATTGAATGCTTTGACTTGACAGCGTGGTTCGGAGTGGAATCAGCAGGGGAGGGTGGAGCGTGTTTGATCTCGTCATGCTCTTGTCGATTCTGGTAGAATGACGAGACCTTTTTGTTCTCTACTACTCTGTGAGAGGGTTGACTCGTTGGCGTTTCCACAATTCGCTCGTGTGGTATCCTAGGCAACACATCTTTATTCGGTCAGCAATTTTCGGTCTTGGTATAAGCTCGTCACTGGTAACGTGACCAAGGTGGAAGAATTTATGCGCTGAACAGTTATGGTTTCTATGTTTGACTCACACATCATTCCATAGTTGCTCTGGTTTGTACATGTTTATCACAGTTTCTTAAATGAATAAATATAGTTGCTCACGACATTGTCCATTACCAACATGTTTGACTCTTCTTCACGAATCACGATATTGTCCATTTCAAGTCATGACAACTGTCCAAAGTAACGCTTATAGCGTTATTATTTTTGTCCTGCCTCTGGAAAAACGAGTACTACTTTAACACTGCTGGTAGCATGTAGTCTATCTTTCAAATATGTGACCACCCCTTTTTCAACATAACCATTAGTCATGTGAATGCGTGATAATTATATCGTTGGGTCTGTAAAAGTATTGTTGTACTGTTGGAGTATACGCTTACAAATATATTGCATTGAAAAATTTACTGTCGTGCTTGGATGCTGTGTCAGCAACTCCATGTGTGAGTGGAGAAATTCCGAGAAAATGTTGATTGAAGATAGAAAGTGCATGTTTTTGTTCTTGCTTAAATGACATGTTGCAACCATCAGGTTATTTAGTGCGTCCATAACATCTTTTTGAGTGGACGTGCCCATAACATCTAGAGGGAAACACGTCTTTCCCGGTTCATGAAATTTTCCTTTATGGTTTCCATCGCTCCTTTTTTTTGTTTAATGATGTATATAATTCCATAGGGATGAGCATGGGCTCTTTTATGCATTGGATCTTGGTGGAACCAACTTTCGTGTCATACGGGTTCAACTTGGAGGAAGGGAGAAGCGTGTTGTGAAGCAACAGTACCAAGAGGTCTCTATTCCGCCTCATTTGATGGTTGGGACGTCCACGGTGAGTGCTTCGAACAGCTCTTTTCAAGTCTCCTGGTTCAGCACTTGTTGCTTGTTCTAACATGTTTCAGAGCATGAGTACAGGAGCTGTTTGATTTCATTGCTGCTGAGTTGGAAAAATTTGTCCGAACTGAAGGAGAAGAGTTCCACCTACCAGAGGGCAGGCAGAGAGAACTGGGCTTCACCTTTTCTTTCCCAGTGCACCAAACATCGATATCATCAGGCACTCTAATTAAGTGGACCAAAGGCTTTTCTATCAATGGCACGGTAAAAAGCACGATGGCCTTAGTTCATACTTCGTTGATTGCATTGACATTTTTGTTTGCATTAACATTTTTGTACTTCTAGTTCCTTTATTAGAAGCTGGGTTCTATTCTAATATGGATCTCTTGCTCTAATGACTGTGTTTTCGTGATTTCCCAATGTGGCATTTAAATTTGTTGATTCTATTTCCACCAAAAAAAATATTAAAAAGACAAAGGAGTAGCTTTCAGTCTTTCATGCTGCTTTTGTTTTGTGGAACTCCCAATACAACAAACTGGGCAGATGTTGTCATGTGTTGTTCTTTCAGAATATCATGCATGTTAATGAAATATAGAATACTCCATTAACTGGTTCAGTGCTTCATATATCGTATTATTTTTATTCGATCTAGTTCGGTGAATGTTTAGAGAGCTTTCCGTTTACTCTTTTTTTTTTGAAGGCTCAAGCTTTCTATTTAGACTAGTTGATAAAAAGATCCACGTTTCTCGAAATTTATGATGTTTGTGTCAACCTGTTTTTTATCCTATATTTAACACAGTATAGTTTTTTTGACTCCTATGAACCTAGGTTGGAGAAGATGTTGTGGCTGAATTGAGTAGGGCTATGGAGAGGCAGGGTCTTGATATGAAAGTCACGGCTCTAGTAAGTAAATTTTTTGTTCGTTAAAATTTTCAGCATCTCAAGTTCCACATGCCAAGATGTTTCACGTTTTCCCTTTCCTTACGCATTCCATAGTCGTATTTTTTATATGTTTTGTTCGATTGCAAAGAAGCTATTGACACATATTACCAGTAAGCAAATGTTTTCAACATCACGTGAAGTGATTGCTAGCATTTTTGTGCAGGTTAATGATACTGTTGGAACATTGGCTGGCGGGAGATATGTCGACAATGATGTTGTTGCTGCTGTAATATTGGGCACTGGCACAAATGCAGCTTATGTGGAGCATGCAAATGTAATCCCAAAATGGAATGGGCTACTACCTAAATCAGGGGATATGGTTAGTGTCAAACTTCGTTTGCATGCTTGGAATATTAAGGGCCCTTTGACCTTGTCAAACTGTATGCATCCAATGTAAGTTTGTAACTATTGTGATTATGGTTTTCAAATCAGTTATTAATTCACATTTGGTTCTTATGCTGCTGCAGGTAATCAACATGGAATGGGGTAACTTCAGGTCAGACAAGCTTCCTCGTTCCGAGTATGATACTGCCCTGGATTTTGAAAGTCTGAACCCAGGCGAGCAGGCATGTCTGTTTAATCCATGGCGCCATTTATTTTAAGGTTTCTGAGTTTTCCGAAGTTTGAGTTGCAGTGTTTTAAAGGCTATCTTAGACGAATAACGAAACCCTCTTCTAGTTTCTAGCTATATTTTGGTGCCAATTATAACTTTTCCATTGCTTTGTTCAGATATATGAGAAGATGATTTCTGGAATGTATCTTGGAGAAATTGTGCGAAGGATCCTGCTGAAACTTGCTCATGATGCTTCGTTGTTCGGGGATGTTGTTCCGCCAAAATTGGAACAATTATTTGCGTTGAGGTGTGTCTTCATGCTCAGAACACTGATCATCAGCTGTCCTTACATTAGAGGATACAAAAGTTTTTGATAATGTTACATACATAGTTGCACACTCTGAAGTCTAAGCAATCTTGTCAATATGTGCTATGGGTTCTACTGTACATTTAAAAATAAAAATAGTTTAATTCTGACATTCTGATGAAAATTGTCAAAAAAAAAAAAAATCTCGAACACGCAGGAGAGCTGCGTATGTTGTATTATAGAGAAAGCAATTTATCATTCTTTTAAATACTCATGTACATAGTCAATCATTAGACTGGAACGGAGAGATAATTTAGTGTAGTTTCCCACCTTTTGAGCATTTCCCTCTTTTAGCGCATGAAGTTTTGGAACAGTGGAACACGAAAAAATAAATTTCCCCGACATTCTTTCATATCTTGAGGAGCCTTTTCCAGCTTCATAATAGTTGAAATTGGGACAAAAGTAGTACCCATGTGCTAATTTAAGGTAACACTGAAGAAGGTATAGCTGTGACTGTTTTTCCTAGTTGCCAAGTATCAGATTGCAAATGGATTGCTGTGTATGATATTGATAGGTCACAATGACAATAGTTGACAGAAAAGAAAAGAAAAAAGCTCTGTAAGTTCACGTTTCAGAGTTTAGCCTGTTTATAGGTTGCTGCAAAAGTTTATCCGACAACTTGTGAAACTGAATGGGGCATCAGTAAGTCTTTTGTAACCTATGTTAACCTTTTCCAATGACATTGCAATATTGCAGAACACCCGATGTGTCAGCCATGCATCATGACACCTCACATGATCTCAAACACCTGGGTGCTAAGCTGAAGGATATTCTTGGGGTATGATGATGCGAACGTTCAAAAAAAGCGTTCTGCTGGATACAATCTTCAAGATTTATTGATTCCTTATATGTGACTCTTCAACATGTTTCAGATTCCAGATACTTCGCTTGAAGCAAGATACATCACTCTTCATGTCTGCGACCTTGTCGCAGAGAGAGGTGCACGCTTGGCTGCTGCTGGCGTGTACGGAATTCTAAAGAAGCTGGGCAAGGACAAAGTACCAAGTAACGGCTTTCAGACGCATAGGACTGTCGTTGCTATGGATGGTGGCTTATACGAGCATTACAAGAAGTTCAGTGCATGCCTAGAGGCGACACTCGCCGACCTGCTCGGGGAGGAGGCCGCTTCGTCGGTTGTTGTGAAGTTGGCCAATGACGGTTCAGGAATCGGAGCCGCACTTCTTGCAGCTTCACACTCCCAGTATGCCGAAGCAGAATAGTGCGAGGAGCTCGATGGACAGAGCTCCGAGCGTTACATTTTGCTTCCTTCTCCTTGCTTCAGTCGGGAGCTCCTCTCTGCGATTCGCATCTCCTTTCGCTAATCTGCTGACGCATAAATGAGTGCCAATGCAACGGGATATAGCTAGTATGGCGCCAATTAGTTTATCCTCCTTTAGTAACTGCAGGGAAGTGGAAGCGGAGGATTGAGTGAAGCCGTTCCTTTCCTGCAAATTCATTTTCCCTTTCCCTTTCAAGTTTGTATCATGATGCCATATCGCAAACGGACCAGTGCTTTATCTGTGTAACCTTCTGTCTTTCAGAATAAAGAGGGGGGACCAATCATACAATGGTACTATTTTTTGAATGAACATACGGAGCTCCTGCCTTTGTTTTCAAATGAAATATACAATTGTAATGTTTATTATCCCTTCTGTTTGATTCGTCTCAAGTATGTATGATTTGATAAAAACTGTACAGTGTGAAAATGATCTCAATTTCCATAAGCTCTGCTGTATGCCTATCTAGTGTAGAGTGATGAATGCATGGTCAAAAGTTGGGATGTAAAATTCTCCTGTGCTAAGTGTACCGAAGTATCACTATAGCTGCATCCTCACGCGTCCTAACTTGCTTACTTGCATCTGGAGTGGTCAGCTCCATATTCGTCATACAATGCTGTCGAAGTCACTCTTCTCATCCATGCCGATTCCCGTGCCGTTCGAGAGCTGTTTCCGGCGACTACCACGCTGCGGCACCAGGAACGGAGCCGCTTCGTACTCCGGCGTCGCGCTGTGCCCCATTCCCATTTTGCTCCTCTGTTGCGTCTGCTCGCTGCACTTGAGCAGAATCTGCAGCACGTCCTTCATGGTTGGCCGCGACGACGGCGAACTGCTGGTGCACATCACGCCTAGCCTGAACACGACCTCGATCTCGTCGGAGTACTCTGAGTATCTGATGCTCTTATCTGTGGCATCGGGGATGCTTCCCCCTGATTGGTAGTGGTGCCGTGCCCAGTCTGCCAGGCAGCCGTGCTCGCCACCGTCGTTGGGCTCCCTACCGGTGGTGAGCTCCAGGAGCACGACGCCGAAGCTGTAGACGTCCACCTTCTCGTTCACCTTCTTGGAGTATGCACACTCTGCAGAGAAGCACGGAATGTTCAAAGTTCAAACTAAGGCCAGGCAATACCAGAGCATGTGACATTTGCCTCAACAGGAGGTAGCAAGGCAGAGACGATCCTTACCTGGAGCCATGTAGCCGAACGATCCGGCGACGGCGGACATCGTTTCGGGCGCCCCGGCGCGCAGCAGCATCCTGGCCAGGCCGAAGTCCGCGACCTTGGCCCGGAACTCCGAGTCGAGCAAGATGTTGCTCGTCTTGACGTCGCGGTGAACGATGGGCGGCGTGCACTCGTGGTGCATGTAGCACAGCCCCTGCGCGGCCCCGACGGCCACCCCGAGCCTCGTCGGCCAGTCCAACTGCGCGCGCCGCGTGGACCGGGCCCTCGCCATGGCGTGCCCGCCGGCGCCGAGGACTTCGCCTTGGAGCCACTTGTCCAGGCTGCCGTTGTCCATGTACTCGTACACTAGGAGCTTGGCCGACTCGGCGCCGGAGATGCAGCACAGCAGCCGGATGATGTTGTTGTGCCTGACGTTCCCGAGGATGCTCGCCTCCGACTCGAACTCGCGCTCCAGCTTCTCGTCCAGCGCCCCGGCGCCGCGTATCTTCTTCACGGCCACCACGCCGGCGCTGCCGGTGCGCCGGTTCGTGTAGGTGACGCGGTACACGCGCCCGGACCCGCCGCGGCCTACGAGATTCTCCTCCGTCAGCCCCCGGAGTATGGCCGCCTCGCCGAAGTCCAGAGCCTGGAAAGGCGTGATCGTCCAGTCGTCCCGCTCCGCGAGGCGCCGCCGCTTCTTGATGTCGCGGACGACGAAGAAGGCGAACGCCGCGGCGATGAGGAGCAGCGCGGCGCCCGCGACCAGGAGGCCCGTGCGGAGCGCGTGCGAGACGCCTCCGGAGGAAGCGGCGCCGTCGCCGGAAGAGCAGGAGCGTACGCCGGCGAGGTATCCGGGCCCCGTAGCGGCGGTGCAGAGGCCGGGGTTGTCAAGGAAGCTTCGGTCGTAGGCCGCGGTGGCGAGCCCGTCCGGGACCTTGCCGCTGAGCTGGTTCGAGGACAAGTTGAGGTTGTTGAGGTTCGGCGTCACGAGCGCCGGCGGTATGTCGCCGGTGAGCTTGTTCGACGACAGGTCGAGGACGCTGAGGACCGGCATGGCGCCCAATTCCGCCGGTATCTCGCCGGTGAGCTGGTTCCCGTGCATGTACAGCTGCGTCATCTGCCTTAGCTTGCCAAGGCTCCTCGGAATCCCGCCGGAGAGTTGGTTGTTGGACAGGTTCAGTGTCTGCAGCAGCGGCATGCCGTCGCCAAGACTCGCCGGTATCTCGCCGGAAAACTTGTTGTTGCCGGCGGTGAACTCCTGCAGCGCGGCAGCTGCTGCCGGAATTCTGCCAATAAACTGGTTGTTGTCGATGCGGATCATGGCAATGTTGCTGGACATAGTGGGTGGGAGGCTCCCGGTGAGCTGATTATTCCGTAGGAGCACGGTTTCAAGCTGCGTCGCCGTCCACAGGGCCTCCGGCACCTGTCCGGACAGCTGGTTACTTTCTATCCCCAGCCATTGCAGAGCAGCACAGTTGGCGAGGCCTGCCGGTATGGAGCCGCTCAATCGGTTGCGCGAGGCGGTGAAGGACTTGAGCTGACCTCCTTCACACAGACCCTCCGGAATGGCACCGGTGAGGTCGTTGCCATCGGCCTCGATGTATGTCAAGCCCGGCGAGTGCTTCCCGAGCTCCGGTGGAAGCGTGCCGTTGAGCCGGTTATTGTCCAGCCTCAACACCCACAATGACGGCAACAGGCTGATACTCGCCGGTATTTGGCCGGAGAAGTTGTTGCTGTAGAGGTGCAGTTCTGTGAGGTTCTGCAAGGTCCCAAAGACTTCCGGGATGGTCCCAGAAAGCTTATTGTCCCCGAGGCTTATCCCTGTCAAGCTCGCCGCTGCAAACTCATCAACCGCCAAGTTGCCGGAGAAGTTGTTCGAGAAAGCATACAATATTTGCAGCTTCTTGAGGCTCCAGACACCCGCAGGTATGCTTCCGGAGAGCGAGTTGTTGGAGAGGTACAGAAGCTGCAACTCCGGCATCTCCTGCACGAAGCTCGGGAAATCCCCGACGAGGTTGCTCTGCGATGCAACGAGGGTACGCAGGTTGGTCAGCTTGCTGAACGACGCCGGCAGCGCGCCAGGGGCGAACGGGTTCACCCCCAGTCTCAGCTCCAGCAGGCTCGTCAGGTCGCCGAGCTCCGTCGGGATGGTGCCGGCGAAGCGGTTGGTGTTGAGCGCGAGGAGCTGGAGGTTCCGGAGCGTGGAGAGCGACGCCGGGATGGCGCCGCTGAACATGTTGCCGTTGAGGTCCAGCGTGGTCAGGTTCGCCGTCAGACGGTCGCCGATGTCGGCCGGGAGCTCCCCGCCGAAGTAGTTCTGGGAGAGGTTGAGGTACTGCAGCGAGCCGAGGCGGTAGAGCGAGGTCGGGAACGCGCCTTTGATGTTGTTGTTGGAGACGTCGAGGTACGTGAGGCCGGTGAGGTTGCCGACGGCGTCCGGGAACGGGCCCGCGACGTTGGTGCTGGCGAGGGAGAGGTTCGTGACGCGCCCGGCCGTGTCGCACCGCACGTAGGGCCAGTTGCAGTGCTGCGCGGCGGAGGTGCTGTTCCACGCCGCCAGCACGGGCGGGTCGCCCCACGCGCGCTTGATCTGGAGCAGCAGCCGCGCCTCCTCCGCCGCCTGGTGCTGCGCCGCCGCGCGGCGCAGGAGGCCGCAGCAGGGCAGCAACACGAGCAGGAGTAGGTGGAGGTAAACGCGCGCGCGCGCGCGGCGCGGGGGTGTCGCCGCCATGTTCTCGGGACTGACTGTCTAGTGGCGGGCGTGGTGTGGGTCTGCTGCGCCGCCGCCGCGGTGGACGATCGACGCGGGAAGAGGAGCTGCAGCTCGGTTTTGTTCGGGGGATTAGGAAAATGCCGCGGGAAGATGCCGTTCCCCTGTTCTTGTATTCTAATCTAGTATTTGACCGGTGCTGTTCCCTTTCAAATAGCCAGGCGCTTGCTGCGAAGCTTCAGTTTGGACGGAGTTTTCGTTGGATTAGGAGTGATCCGGACGGGACGGCCTTGTTTGTGCTCGGAGCACTGGCTAATCAGTGGAAGACCCAAACCATTAGCTTGGTCTTTCAGCTCTAGAAGTGGAAATTAAAAACTCTAGACTTTGGAGCGGTACAATTGTTCTCTGCCAGTTACTAATGGTTTTTCTTTTGAGTCAGCCGGTAAACGGAAACGAGGGATCGGTGTCACTGTCCACTCGTGACAGTAATACTAGTATTCTACCTGTCACCGGAGACGGAACGCAAAACGACAGTGGCTCCGGTCAAACACCGCGAATCGAGCTGCGGAGACTGCAAGCTGATGAGCATGGCGCACCAGTCAAGCCGGTCAAACGGGGAAATGTCTTGATTTGGATAGAGATGGTTTACTGTGATGTGCCATGCTCGACTTCCAGACTCTTGGACTCGGCCTACTTGGCAAGTGTAATATACTACCACGGACGATGATGGTGCACGTGTGTGAGTTGCCAAAGTTATAGGTTCGTCAAACACGTTTGTGCTAAAGAGTTGGCAAAGCTTCAAAGGTGAAGGCAAGCCGATCAGAGGGATCTATTCCTTGTACCAGCAAGACCTCCAAAAAAAGGCCGGTGCTTCAAAAGGCACGGAGACTATCCGTGATTAAGCGCTAACTCTACCGTCTAGGCCACTGGACTTCCAAAGGCACGTATCATCCATCATCCAGTGCGCCATTCGAAGGAAGCTGCCAAGCAGGTGAGAAACTGAAAAACTCATCGGGGTTGAGCGGTTGACGGACGGGTTCAGACCAGGAGACTAGTAAACGTGCTTGACCGGGCCGCAACCGCTGACCGACGACCGGCATCACGTTGCTTGCGTGGCAGCTGCCGTGCTCCCATCATCGGCGGCGGCCCACAGGGTGCGCGGCACCGGCCGGCTTGCCATCCGCTCGGGTTCAGCTCGGGTTCTGGAAGCTCATCGTTCGTTGCCATCTACCTGGCGCGTGTAAGGCTGCTGTAAGCTCGTGTGCCTCGTATGACCAGTCTCCTGGGTCCGTGTGACAACGGCGAAAGTCGCGGATGCCGGTAATTCGTGCTTCGTTACCATGATCTGTGTGACTTTCGGCCTATAGGATCTAGAACAACCATGGCCGTCCCTTTCATGTGGCTTCGTTGTCATGGTTTTTTTTTTTTCGAAAAAGCTCCGGCACCTTGGCCGGCTTATATTGATAAGGAGAAAGCATATTACATGCGCAAGAAGCGCGAAGCCCTAATGCAGACGGAAGCTACATCAGCTGAGACATTTGCCTCCGGCTTACAACTTTTACAGTGGAAAAAACAAAACGGATTACTCGCTATTTTGAGTTACAACCAAGGCTGCTAGATGCTTTGCTCCTGCAGTGCACCAGTTTCGGACTTCCTCTTTTATTGACGAAATAAGCTGAGCCGGCGTCTTCTCCCTATGATTGAAAATGCGATCATTGCGCTCTTTCCAAATCCCCCAGGTTGTTGCGATGATGAGGGAACGGAGGCCCTTTGCAGCTGCACCTGTTCTGCCATTGGTTAGTTGACGATACCAGTTCATTACCGTCACATTGGCTGGCCAGGACTCCGGTGCGATGGACGAGCATTGCACCCAGCTGCTGATGGCATCCCAGACCAGCCGCACCATCGGACACTCCACAAATAGATGATGAGCAGTCTCCAAGTTGCGGATGCACAGTGGGCAAAAATATTCATTTGGCCATTCCCTTTGCATGAGGCGATCAGCAGTCCATACCCGGTTTTGGAGCAGCAGCCATATGAAGATTTTACATTTCGAAGGCGCCCATGGCGACCACACCGTAGTCGGGAAATCGCAGAGGGTCCCTCCATCAAACTGCATGTTATACGCCGAGCGTGCTGAGTATTCCCCATTAGCAGTTCGGGTCCAAACAATCTGATCACGCTCCACACATGTCGCATCAAACTGAATGTCATCAACTAAGGACCACAGTTGGACATATTCAGCGTATAAGCCCTCTGTCATGTTGTCGAAGATATCACGGATCCATTGATCATTGATCAGTGCATCAGCCACGGTTCGATTCTTTCGCTTGCTGTGCCTGAAAAGGTTTGGGAAAAGGTGTGCTGGGCACTGTCCGTCGACCCAGCTGTCCGTCCAGAATTTCGCTGTTTGCCCGTCGCGGACATGAACGCGGGTCGCTGCAGTAAACAGCCCACGATCGATCTCGTCAACAGGCAGTTCCATGCCATGCCATGGACGATCTGGCTGCGTCCATTGGTACCAAAGCCAACGCAGTCTGAGCGCTCGGCTGAACAACTCCAGATTGGCCACACCAAGTCCCCCTCGATTCAATGGCCGTTGCACTTTTGCCCAACGTACTTTGCACTTCCCACCATGAAGCCTTTGATTTCCAGCCCATAGGAATCGACGGCGGATCTTGTCAAAATCTTTGTAGAACTTTTTTGGTGGTCTGATCGCTGTTAGGAAGTAGATTGGTTGGGACCCCAAAACCGATCGCACTAGCTCCCTTCGGCCACCCAAGTTAAGCAGTTTCCCCTCCCAACCTGACATTCGGCCAAGGGCTCTATCAAGAAGTGGCTGTGTGTGTACCAAGCGTAGCCGGCCAAGGGTGAGAGGCAGACCCATCGTTGTCATGGTTTTACCTTCCAGGCGAGAAGATCGATCCCCTCACCGATCGATTCGCTGCCGTGCTCGCTGTGGAGGTTGTTGGTTGTTCATCTTTCCCAGGTTAATCATTTTCTGCGAGTGGGAAGACCACCGAAGAGGCTGCTAGCTCCCAGCCCAGCGATAGAATGGACTGAACAGAGCCATGTTCTGCCTAACGGCAACATTCGAAGATATATTACAAAACTGAAATGCTTCCGAAACCGCAGAAACAAACAGAACAAGAAGTAAGATTAGCCTGGAAAACTGCACAAAGATCTGCAGAGCCAAAACTACAACACCACCTGCGATGAACATCATATTCATCAGCACATAAATATAGGTATAGGCACCAGCAAGAAAGTGACATACCAGCTGACGAAAACAAAATGAACTTTCAGAGGAAAACTAACCACTTACAGGGCTCGTTTGGATTGGAGGAAAAAAATTTCTTTCCTGCGTTTTTCCTGTGAAATTGAACTGTTTGCTGTGAAATTCCTGTGAAATTCCTGCGTTCCAAAGGAGGCCTAATAACTAACCACTTAAAGTAACAGATGCATCTATGTTTCACCTGTTACATCACCACAGCGAATAAAATTGTCTCATAGCACACTGCCATATGACTAATGCTGTGAAACACATGCATTTGACAACTTAAGGAATGAAACATAAAAGAGTTCCGTTTAGCAGAAGTAACCAGAGGAGATAGTAGCATAACGAAGAATAAAAATTTAGAGCTTGTCCTCGAACTCAGAAAATGTTCCTTGAGACGGGCTTCCATGTAGAGACGGTTGTGTTTGTTTGGAGGACTTGCTCGTGACAGAACGGGCAGGACTTCTCAAAAACAGTTTCACGGAAGGAGACAGCAGGAGGGAAACGATAATTTCAGCACCATCCATGATGTCCTCCTGCAGTTCCTTCAAACAAATTTCAAGATGAAGCTACCAGCCTACCATTCGTGCTGAACTCTCTGCTGAATCTGAATGTTTGTCTGTTATGGGCCGAGTGGTGCTCACCAGATTCCTCACTCAGGGGCTACCACTCGGCCCGGGTTGAGTTGCATGCACCGCAGGGGCCCGTTAGCAAGGGTGATCAGGTCATGAGAAGGTGTGTACCTCACACGATGACGCCTTATCGGCTACTGCATCGCCAGTCGCCACACTGCCAGAGGGGCATTTCCGGCAATTCGCCAACACACTCGGACAAATTATCAAGCCGCAACCGCCCCCAAATGCTGCTCGCCGGCATCTCCCGTTCACTCACTCGTCGCCGTCCGTTCTTCCCGCTTGCCGCCACCGCCGCCGTAGCAGCCATGTCTTCGTCGTCCACGGAAGTGAACGTCTCCCCAATCTCCCCGGACACCACCCGCGTGGCTTGGGTGGGGACGGGCGTCATGGGCCAGTCCATGGCCGGCCACCTACTCGCCGCCGGCTACAAGCTCACCGTATTCAACCGCACGCCCTCGAAGGCAGAGGGCCTGGTCTCCCGCGGCGCCAGCCTCGCGGACAACCCGAGAGCCGCCGCCGCGGCTGCCGACGTCATCTTCCTCATGGTCGGATTTCCCTCCGACGTCCGCTTCACCGCCCTGGACCCCTC